>CAUYON010088642.1:0-10713 GCA_963573935.1 Arctocebus calabarensis
ACACACAACTTAAAAAAAATTAAAACTGGCTCGGCGCCCATAGTACAATGGTTTCAGTGCCAGCCAGATACACTGAAGTTGGCAGGTTTGAACCCAGCCTGGGCCAACTACACAACAATGACAACTGCAACCAAAAATAGCTAGGCATTGTGGCAGGCACCTGTAGTTCCAGCTGCTTGGGAGGCTGAGGCAGGAGAATTGCTTAAGCCCAAGACGTTGAGGCTGCTGTGAGCTGTGACACCACAGCACTCTACTGAAGGCAACATAGTGAGACTCTGTCTCAAAAAAAAAAAAAAAGTAAAACAGAATAGAGTGGAACGGACTAGGATAGAAAGTAGCATGAATAGCACACAGTGTTTCTTAAAACCTTTGTTTTAGCTATGAACTTGTGCATATTTACATATGTGCATATTTGTTTCAGTCTGAAGATATTTCTTACAGGGCTCTGTGGTCAAAAGCATTTGAAAGCTGCTCTTTTAACATGTACATCTTGCACGTAAGGTTCTAAGAATCTAACGTGAATCTCTGAAAAGGGAAAACCATGTCTTCCTTTTATTTGATCCCTTGGTTTCTAATAAAATACTTACACATGATAAACTTGAAACAAATGTTTGTTGTTGAAGGGCTCTACCAGGGAATAACTGTGTCACCGTCAAAAAGGGGACAAAGCCTGAGTCTTAGTTTCCACAGCTTTAAAAATGAGGTTGCCACCACCTATCTCATTGGCTGGATGCAGAAATTAAATGAGATCATATATATAAAAGGCTAAGCAAATGCTTGGTTTATAGTAGGTACTCAATAAATATTACTGCCATTATCACTGTTTCATCAACTATTAGACTGCCTCAGAATTTATGGACTCTCTTTAAAGGGTTATTGAATAGAAGTGTGAACACTGGTTTCACGTGCTATCCAGTTATACGACTTACAACTTCTTTGAGCTTTGGTTCTTTCAAATGAGTGAATGTATGTCCCTCACAATCTGTTCTAGCTCTAAATTATAGAGGTAAGAAATTTGTTGTCATAAACTCTCGAGTGATTGCTCTCCTCACCTTTTTCCCCCTCTCTTTCTTCCCACACTCTTATTCTATTTTTTGAATTTACTTCTACACAGTATGCCACAGAACCATGCTCTCTTCCTATGCAATTTCTTTTTTCTTGAGACAGAATCTCATTTTGTCGCCCTCAGTAGAGTGCCGTGGCATCACAGCTCATAGCAACCTCCAGCTCTTGGGCTAGGGTGATTCTCTTGCCTCAGCCTCCTGAGTAACTGGGACTACAGGTGCCCACCACAACACCCGGCTATTTTTGTTGCAGTTGCCACTGCTGTTTTAGCTGGTCAGGGTCAGGTTCAAACCCGTCACCCTTGGTATATGGAGCCGGCGCCCTACCCACTGAGCCACAGGCGCTGCCCCCTGCGCAATTTCTTTTTAAAGGGATTGTGATGACTTAAAGTTCAACCAGGTTTAAATTTATTAAAATGTTTCTGGAAGTTAAGGATATCAGTGTTTCCTTGGAACTCTGTGTAATACGTTACTAAAATCACAATAAGGAGCGCATGCTTCTTCATCCAACGTGTTTTAAAACTAAATGATCATTTAAGAAATGCATGCTTTTCATGAGAAAAACACACTGCATATCAAACCAAGGGTAGACGATGTTTTTACACTGTCTGTTTATTTTTTATGAAATATGCATAACTTCTCTAGGTAAATATGCCTCTGAAAAGGTAACTCTGTAGCCCTAGCTAATTATGCATGTTCTAGATGTATTTCTTGGAATTCAAATTTATAAAGTACAAAAATATATATTTGCTTTGGATGATATTGATTCTCTCGGCCAGCTCCTTCTTTGAGCTAGAATCAACATTTCCATGAATCAGCATCCCCATAATACCTTACTGCCAATACCCACCTTGCATAGAGTGCAAAGAAAGACGATTTCTATGGGAGAGTAATGCTTAGAAACGTGATACAAATAAAACCCCAAAGTAGTAAATTAGTCCACGCTTTCCTAATCCCAAACTTCACAAATGTTGAAATTATGTCCCCTGGAGAAGGATGCTTTCCTAATCCAGTTTCTAGGTTGGAAACCCTACTCATTAAAATCTAAGTATTTAAATATCGGCTAAGAATCATTTAGGATTATCGGTCAAGGGGAATTCAGTCATTGATGGGAGGATAAGAGCATCTTTTCTTTGGTTGGAATTATTTTTGTGAAGTGGCAGGTAGGGGAAGGTAGGAGCTAAATGGTGGTGCTGAAAAGAACACTAATGTTTGGTGACGTTTTTCTCCCTGAGTACTATGGGGGTATTAGTATCTTGATTTTCTGAAGAGAAAATTTAGATGCTGACTGGCTAAGTGACCTGCCCAGTTACAAAAGTCAAGCCCAGGTCTACACAGCTTCCCCTGTATCACATTCCCTTGCCAGGCAGTGCCAGGGGCAAAGAAGAAGAAGAAAGTGCTTCTTTCTACCTGTAGATAGAAGGCAACCCCCCCCCAACCAAAATAACCCAACACAAAACACAACAAAATGACCCAAGTGAAAATTGCATTTTCAACAATATTGTACACAAAATACCCTAAACAACCTACCCACTGAAAACAACTTAAAATGCTCCAATAAAATATAAACACTATCTTCTTTTTTTTGAGATAGAGTCTCACTTTGTTGCCCTCAGTAGGACTGCAGGCGCCCACCACACACCAGCTATTTTTTTAGAGACTAGGTCTTGCTCTTGCTCAGGCTGGTGTTGAACCCATGAGCTCAGGCAATTCACCTGCCTCAGCCTCCTGGAGTGAGATTATAGGCCTGAGCCACTGCACCCGGCTTAAAAGCTATTTTTAAAATGCATCACTGACTGGCATGAAAACAAGGATTCCTCAGAGGCCAAAACAAAGGGAATCAGGCCTCAGAGGGGCAGACACAAACTACGCGGGGCTCTCTGTGCCCTCTGCCTCTGCCAGGGGGACCCGGGCAGCTCAGGGCATGGCAGACAGCAGACAAAGGCACGGCAGGTCCCAGGTGGGGAGTCTAACAGACGTTTTTCACATTAAGAGCTACACCTTCTCAGAAATAAACCAGAAGAGGCAGGAAGGAAACTTGTCCCACTGCGGTCCCATGTGGTGGGAGAAGTCTTCCCTAACAATGCTTAACCACAGGTGATCCATATACGGATTTGAGGCCAGTATCCAACTATGTAACAGTCTGAGTCGCCCATGGGTATTTACTGGGGATGGGTTCCAGGGCTCTCCCCACAAGGTTACCACCATTCAAGGATATGCAGGAAAATGGGTGAGCTGCATATAATTCACACATATTCTCCCACATACAGCCATGCTTTGCTTAGTGAACGGGATATGTTCTGAGAAATGCACGACTAGGCCATTGTGTTGCCGTGCAAATGCTGAGTGCACCCCCACACAGCTAGAAGGTACGGCCTTCCACACCCCTAAGGTCTATGGTACAGCTACTGCTCCCAGGTTATACACCTGTACAGCGCGTCGCTGTACTGAAGGCTCCAGTAATACGGTGCTAAGTATCTGTGTGACTAACATAGCAAAAGTACAGTCAAATACAGTCTCAAGATAATAAATGGTCTATCTGTACAGGGTACTTTCCACAAATGGAGCTCGTAGGACTGGAAGTTGCCCTGGGTGAGTGAGCGTGGCAGTGGTGTGAGTGTGTACACCTAGGATGTTACTATGCACTACTGTGAACTTTATACACGTGGTACACTTAGGCTACAATCAACTTATTTTTCAAGTTTTCTTTCTTTAATAAATTAGATTACTGTAACTTTTTTACTTTATAAGTTTTAAAAAATTTTTCAACTTTCTCTTGATATGACACGTGGCTTAACATACAAACATATCGTATAGTAGTACAAAATATTTTCTTTTTTTATATCCTTATTCTATAGGTTTTTTTGTTAAAAAAAATTTTTTTTTTTACTTTTTAAACTTTTTGTGTTTAAAAACTAAGACAGATTTCATCCTAGGAGTGATTATTAACACAAAATAAAAATTAAGACATATATTAAGCCAGACCTAGACAGGGTCGGGATCAGCTTCACCGCCTTCCACCTCCACGTGTCCCACTGGAAAGTCTTCAGGGACAGTAACTCACGGGGGACCTGTCACCTTCTATGACAACAGTGCCTTCTTCTGGAATATCCCCTGAAAGACCTTCTTGAGGCTGTTCACAGTTAACTTCTTTTTTAATAAGTAGAAGGAATACATTCTAACATACTGATAAAAAGTACTAGTAACCATTGCTTACTATTATTACCAGTGCTATGTACTGCACATAATTATACGTGCTAGAGTCCATACAAGTGCACTGCACTGGGTTTGTTTACATAGCATCACCACAGACATGTGACGGGCGTGGAGCACTATGACCACATGGCTATGACATCATGAGGCAGGAGGAGTTTTTCAGCTCTCTTATGATGTTATCAGATCACAGTCATATATGTGGTCTGGCTTTGACCAAATTATTATGGAGCATGTGACTGTACTTGAAAATTACAAAGAGACCCATCAATTACTCATTACTCTCCCTCCACCCATCCTCCCCCTCCCCTCCCTTTCCCCTTTCCCCAATTCTTGTGCTGTAATTGGGTTATAGCTTTCATATGAGAGTGATAAATTAGTTTCATAGCAGGGCTGAATACATTGGATACTTTTTCTTCCATTCTTGGGATACTTTGCTAAGAATACTTTCCAGTTCCATCCATGTAAACATGAAAGAGGTAAAGTCTCCATCTTTCTTTAAGGCTGCATAATATTCCCTGGTGTACATATACCACAATTTATTAATCCATTCGTGGGTGCATCTTAGAAGGGTACAGGTGAAACCTACTAAATGTAGAATATAAATGTCTGTACACAATAACTAAGAAAATGCCATGAATGCTATGTCAACCACTTCAATGAAAATATTTCAAATTGTATATAAAACCAACACATTGTACCCCATGATTGCATTTATGTACACAACCCTGATCTAATTTTAAAAAAAAGATAAAATAAAAAAAAAAAGAAATGCATTATGATCAATATGGGAATGTTACAGGGTGCTAGAACCACATCAATAAAGGTTCTTAATAGAAGTAAAAAAAAAAAAAAGAAAGAAAATCACAAAGAGAATAAATTTTAAGTGTTTTCATCACAAAAAAGTGATGTAAGTGAGGAATGGATATGTCAATTATCTTGATTTAGCTATTCCACAATAAATATACATATCAAAACATCATTTGCTTTGTTGATTGTATCCTTTTAATTTGAACAGGTCCCATTTATTTTTCTTGTTGTTGCAGTTGCCAATAGGGTCTTCTTCGTGAATTCTCCCCCAAGGCCAATATTGTTAGGAGTTTTTTTCTACGCTTTCCTCTAGGATTTTTACCATTTCATGTTTTAGATTTAAATCTTTTGTCCAGTATGAGTAAATTTAAGTGGTGAGAGGTATGGGAATAGTTTCAATCTTTTATACGTGGTTATCCAGTTCTCCCAGCACTCTTTATGAAATAGAGATTCTGTTCCCCACTGTAAGCTTTTGTTTGGTTTATCAAAGATCAGATGGCAATATGAGGCTACATTTCATCTCTGCGTTCTTGATTCTATTCCACAAATGTGTATTTCTCTCTTTTTATGCCACTTCCATGCTGTTTTAATCACTATAGACTTGTAGGATAACCAAAGTCTGATAACGTGATGCCTCCAGACTTGTTTTTATTTCATGGAATTACATTGACTATCCATATGAAATGAAGACCTTCTTTTTCAAGTTCTTCAAAGTATGATGGTGGTATTATAATGGGAACTGTATTCAACCCATAGATTGCTTTGGGTAATATAGACATTTTAATGATATTGATTCTTCCCAGGCATGAGCATAGTATGTTCTTCCATTTGTTAATGTCTTCCACTATTTCTTTTCTCAGGGATTCATAGTTTTCTCCATAGAGATCTTTCACTTCCTTTCTTAAGTATATATTTCAAAGTATTTCATTTTCTTGGAAGCTACTGAGGAGGGGATTGTGACTTGGGATTTGGTTCTCAGCTTGACCAATGTAGGCCTAAATGAAGGCTATTTATTTGTGAACACTGATTTCATATCCCCAAATATTGCTGTATTTCTTCATCACTTCCAAGAGTCTCATGGTTGAGCCCCTAGGGTTTTCTAAGTACAAGATCATATCATTAGCAAACAGTGAAAGTCTGATTTCCTCTATCCCCGTAAGGACCACACTTTATATCCTTCTCTGCCTGATTGCACTGGCTAAGACTTCCAGCAATATGCTGAATACTAGTGGCGATAGTGAACGCCCTTGTCTGGTAGTGTTATATTTCCTGAACTGCTTGGTAGGTGTACTGCTGTTGACAATATTATTATTCTTCTTACCTTATACATGTCATTTCTATGTATTCAATATTTACTGTGAAATTAAATAAATTGAAAAGCATAATAATTCTTGGCTGGGTGTTTTTTAATCCTTGTCCCATTAAGCCTGCCAAAGATCATTCCCTCATCTGACCATGTCATTCTGATGGAATAATATAAAGAACCAGTAATTGTTAATGTCATGTGATACTAGGAAATGGCAACCTAAAAGTCAGGAGAGATTTTAAATAAGTTGTTTCTTAGTTTCTAACAAGAGGAAGGAAAAAGAAAAAAGGATGGGAATAAAGCATATATAAGTAGCTATAAGAAATGAACATTTATGGATTTTCTACTATATGCTATGCAAAATTACCTTCATGCCCTTAATATCAATAGGCTATCAGGAAAAGTTGCAATCAGCAGAGGCCAGGCCCTGAATAGCCGAGGTGCCCCCTCCTTACCATCCACCCTAGTCCCAAATGGCCTTGATTCTAATACCATGCCCTTTCAAGTACAGGGTCTTTTTGCAGGTTGCCTAGCAAAACACTCCACTGGAAAAACTCCTACTCATTTATTTAAAAGTATTATTGAATGTTCTTCCACTGTACTACTCAAAATTTGAAAAATCATTTTTTAAAAAAATCTATGTTTTCAGGTGTGCTGGCTCACGCCTATAATCTCAGCACTCTGGGAGGCCAAGGTGGGTGGATTGTTTAGGCTCAGGCGTTCAAGACTAGCCTGAGCAAGAGCCAGACCCTAAGATATCTCTGAAAATGGCCAAGCGTTGTGGTGGGCACCTGTAGTCCCAGCTACAGTTTGTGGTTGCTGTGAGCTAAACATCACAGCACTCTACCAAGGGTGTCAAGTGAGACTCTGTCTCAAAAAAAAAAAAAAAAATCTATTTTTTAACAGCATACACACTAAAATGTTTGTGGTGGTGGTCTCTGAATTGTGAGGATTAGAGACAATTTTGACAATGATGAATACAGATTATTTTATGATCAAAAACAAAACTCAGTCCATGGCCATACCACCCTGAATATACCTGATCTTGTCTGATCTTGGAAGCTAAGTAGGGTTGGGCCTGGTTAGTACTTGGATAGAAGAAACAACCTCAAAAAAATTTTATAATCAGGCTGGGTGCCCCGCTTCATGCCTGTAATCCTAGCACTCTAGGAGGCTAAGGACTGCCTGAGCTCAGGAGTTTGAGACCAGCCTCAGCAAGAGCAAGACCCCATCTCTAAAAAGAGCTGGGCATCTGGGTGGGCAACTGGAGTCCCACCTACTTGGGAGGCTGAGGCAAGAGGATTGCAATGCCCAATAACTTGATGAGCTATGATGCCATGGCACTCTACCCAGGGTGACAAAATGAGAATCTGTCTCAAAGAAAAAAAAAGGACAAATCAAGCTTAATTAATCTAATTAACATCTTGGAAAAGGCAACTATGAGACGTGACAAGTGTGAAAGCCCAGACATAATCAACTTGGACTTCCAGAAGGTTTGAGACACAATGTCACATAAGGATTTGTAGATCTAATTACTACTGCTGTTGAAATGCCAGAACTCTATGTTGAGATAGAGGCTAAAAGGATGTTGATTTGGCAGGAATCACAATGGCAAAGTTCTATATCAGATTTGGTTACTTGGTATATCAATGCCTGCAAAGGTATAAATACTTGTATGTGTGAACTGAGACCTTATACCTAGAGAATGAGTTTACAATTTAAAAAATGGCAAATGATTTCTTTTTGAAACTAAAATGAAGAACATGTTAAGGCACTAAAGAAAACAACAGTTGCTTAAGAATAGACACATAAATCAGCAGAACAGAAGAGAGTCTAGAAATAGATGCACATATACATAGTAAATTGATTTTTGACAAAGATGCTAAGGTAATTCAAGAGAAGAAAGGATGGTCTTCTCAACAAATAGTGCTGGAACAACTAGATACTCACACTGAAAAATATGAACCTCAAGCTTTATCTCATACCATATACAAAAAATTCACTCAAAATGATCAGAGACCCAAATAAAAGCTAACTAGAAAATCTCTAAAATAAAAGAGAAAATCTTCACAAACTAGAGGTAGGCAAAACTTTCTTAGGACACAAAAAACACTAATCATTTTAAACAATTGATAAACTGAACTTCACTAAGACTAAAACTCTCAAAACACACGGTCAAGAAAATGATTCAATGAAGACTAAAGTTACTAAAATTGTATCATATTAGAGATCTTTATTAAATAAGAAGATTTTAGTTGCTTTTGTCATAGAACCAAAAGTAATTATGCAAGATAATAAATACGTTAATCTGGTTCACTGTGGTAGCCATTTTACTATCTACATGCATTGCGTATCATGTTGTAAATCCCAAATAGATACAATAAAATTTATTTTAAAAAATGACAATGAAAAAGCAACTCACAGACTGGGAGAAAATATTTCTAATACGTGTATCTGACAAATAACTAGTATCCAGGGTATAGAAAGAACTCTTACAACTCAAGAATAAGTCAACTCAATTAAAAAAAATGGACATAAGGAAACAATGAAGGCAGCAGATGAGCTAATATAAGGTGGGGGGTAGGGGCATGAGCAAATGGGGTGGAGGGGTCACAGTGTATGGCACACCTCTTGGGGGCAGGACACAATTATAAGAGGGACTTTATCTAATAAATGCAATCAGTGTGACCTAATTCTTTGTACCCTCAATGAATCCCAACCAATAAAATACATACATACATACATACATACATAAATATATAAATGGATATAAGGAAACAAAACAAGGCTCCGTGGCTCACAGCTGTCATCCTTGTACCTTTGGAGGCTGAGGTGAGAATCGCTTCAGGCCGGGAGTTCAAGACCAGCCTGAGCAAGAGCAAGACCCTGCCTCTACCACAAATAGAAAAATTAGCCAGGCCTGGTGGTAAATGCCTGTAGTCCCAGCTACTCATGAGGCTGAGACAGGAAGACTGTTAGAGTCTAAGTGTTTGAGGTTGTAGTGAGCTATGAAGATACCACTGTAGTCTAGAAAAAACGTACAAATGGCCAGTAAACACATAAAAGCATAGTCAATATCATTGGTCATCAGATAAATGCAAATTTTTATCACTATGATACAACCTTTACAGCCACTAGAATGGCTACAAAGGTTGAAAGAACAACACGAATAATCAGAGCGGTCATACTAGTGCGAATGGTATAATCACTTCGGAAAACAGTTTGGTAGATTCTTATAAGGCTTCAAATACACTTTCCATAGACCCAGAAAATCAACTGTTGGGTTGAATAAGAGAGATAAGAATGTATAGCCACACAAAGACTTGTACGTGAGGTGATGCCTATGGCTCAAAGGAGTAGGGCACTGGCCCCAGATGCTGGAGGTGGCAGGTTCAAATCCAGCCCCAGTCAAAAACTGCAAAAAAAAAAAAAAAAAGACTTATACGTGAATGTTGTTACCAGCCTCATGCATAATAACCCCAAACAGGAAACAAATCAAATATTCATTAACAGGTAAATGGATAAAGCAATTGTGATTTATTCATACAATGGAATACTATTCAGCAATAAAAAAGCAAACTACTAATACATATAACAATATGGTAAACTTCAAAAAATATCTATTGAGTAGAAGAAGGAGATAAAAAAGACTATACACTTAGATTCATTTATATGAAATTATAATGCTGTAAATATATTGTTGTGTACAGTTGTAGATGATTCATTAAGCCTGCTATATAGTACTTCAAGGTGAAACGTCATTTACTTCCAATAAAGTTTGTCGTCCTATTCATGTGCATAAGATGTTAAAATTATTTACATTTTGTAACTTTTTTTTTTGAGACCAAGTCTCAAGCTGTCGCCCTTGGTGGAGCGCTGTGGCATCACAGCTCACAGCAACCTCAAACTCTTGGGCTTAAGCAATTCTCTTGCCTCAGCCTCCCAAGTAACTGGGACTACAGGTGCCCACCACAATGCTTGGCTATTTTGTTGTTGCCATTGATGCAGTTGTTATTGTTGTTTTAGCTGGCCTGAGCCGGGGTGGAACCTGCAGCCTCAGTGTACGTGGCTGGTGCCCTACCCACTGAAGTACGGGTACCGCCCTACATTTTTGTAACTTAAAAGTTACAGCATACTGTTATGCTCTGAATAATGAAGTTTTCCTCAAAAACAGACTATATAGGGAGGAGCCAAGATGGCGGTCTGTAGCCAGCTTTCTGCAGACGCTCCTGTCCAGAAGGAGAGTTAAAGGACAGAAATTTGGCGAGAAAGCCAACGGTTTGGAGCTGAGCCAAGAGACAAGGTCGAGGAACACACATC
>CAUYON010088644.1:0-16200 GCA_963573935.1 Arctocebus calabarensis
GAGGTTGTTTTTGGCACGATTAAGGGGGAGTAAGAGAGAGGGGGTGGAGTGAGCTGTTCTGTTCTGGTGTTTTTCTATTGCCTTGGGGCCTAACTGAGCTGTTTTGTTCTGGTACTTTTCCATTGCCTTTGGGGCCTAACACTCTCTCTCCTCTCATCTCTTCCTCCATTTCTCTCTCTCTCTCTCCCCTCCTCCTTCCCCCGCCAATAAAGACCTTTCATACAAGCCTTGGTGTTCTGTAAGTTTTGTGCCGGTCGAGTGCCCCCCCTTTCAGATCATCCAAGTTATTTCCATAATACTATACTCTCTAGAAAATATAAATAGTAGACAAGTCTTTGAAGAATCAATACTATACAACATGATCTTTTAGCAATTTAATCCACAAAGACACTTGAAATAGAAAAATACTTTGCTCAGTTAAAGTTTCTATCTAACAGAATAATGAGAGAGAAAATTACTTCATGGTATCAATAAATCATAGTTGAATTTAAAATGGCTAACAGTGGTGATTCAGTGGACAGGGCAGTCTATGGGGTGAAGATTGGTAGGGTTGGACCTAGCCACATCCAGTGTCCTCAGTCTGTGTAGAGCTCCATAAGGGACTGAGATGCTTGGTGTAGACTCTACCTGCTGGTTTCTGAAGCCCTCAAACTCCTCATCAGAAAGATTGTCCTATCCCAACCACATGCTAATGTCATCATTGGCATCATACCCCAAGGGCTTGGATGTAGAGCCTTGCTACTGGAGGACAAAGTCCAGATGCAGCTGTACCCAGGAATAGTGCTGAAACACAGTGAAACCTGTGGGAAGGTGTGAGAGAATAAAGCATGCCTAAGGTCTCAGGAATTTAAGCAACATGTCCTGGGTCTGAGGCTCAAGTCAGTCCCGTTCTACAAACAACAGACCAGGCAATGCTGATTCTAAGTCTTACCTAGAACCACAGACATTCTCAGCAAAGCAGCCACCACAGTCTCTAGGAAAGCAGTGACACAGATCCTTGGTATCAGCCAGATCAAGGCTTATAACAGTAGAAAGTGCATGCTGCCTGACCACCACTGAGTCTGGGTTCCCCATCTGTACATGGATCCAACATTAGGAAATGCCTATCAGTGGTCCTGGCATGCTTCCAATATAAATAATCTTAGGAATCAGGAAAAACCAACTCAGGTGCCCATCCTTATTCTCAGTGATTCATTCTGGAGCAGACTCTGTGGTGCTGTTGAACAAGAGGGAGGGCCCTATTGATTTCTTTTCATTGAAGCAGTGAGGGAGTTTCACCTCATAATGGTGAAGTAACTAATCCAGCCTCATTTTCTCAGACAATAATAATTAAATCTGAATAATTTATTCATAAGAAAACAATTCACAGAATGCATTTGACAGCCACTAAAATCAAGCAGATTCTGGAGGATCATCATCTGAGAAACAGGAACTACAAGGAGTGAGATCTCTAACAGTACAGCTTCTTAACTGAGGACAGATACCAAGATGCATTAGGTATGAAACCTCACACAAATGGCACACAATTAAATAGAAATCTCAAAAGTCAGGCAGCACCCTCAGTGGGTAGGATGCAGGCCACATGCACCAAGGTTGGAGGGTTTGAACACGGCTCTGGCCAGCTAAAAAAAAACAATGACAACTACAACAACAAAAAAATAATAGCCGAGTGTTGTGACAGGCACCTGTAGTCCCAGCTACTCGGGAGAATGAGGCAAGAAAATTGCTTGAGCCCAAGACTCTGAGGTTACTTTCAGCTATAACGCCACGGCACTCTACCGAGGGGAACAAAAGTTAGGGGAACAAAAGTAAGACTCGTCTCAAAAAAAGAAAAAAAAGGGGTGGGGAGGAAAAGGAGGAGAGTAAGAAGAAAAAAAGTTTTACTCTACCAGAAATATCAAGACTTATTATATACCTAAGCAATAGGTGATAGAACAGGTCGATTTTTGACTTGTGACAATAGTAACATGGTTTCTTCAATTATGTATGATTATTAAGAATTTATTATACAAGGTACAAAAAGCATTAACCATAAAGGAAATAAAAGGCTAGATTTGATTGCATTAAAATTAAAAGTGCCTGTAGCTCAAGGACTATGGCTCCAGCCACATACACTGGGGGCTGGAAGGTTCGAACCTGGCCTGGGCCTGCCAAACAACAATGAAAACTACAACAAAAAAATAGCTCGCATTGTGGCTGGCGCCTATAGTCCCAGCTGCTCAGTAGGCTCAGGCAAGAGAATCACTTAAGCCCAAGAGTTTGCGGTTGCTGTGAGCTGTGATGCCAATGCACTCTACTAAGAAAAAAGAGTGACATAGTGAAACTCTGTCTCAAAAGAAAAAATAAAAATTAAAAGTGTCTATATATATGTACATGTGTACCAGGGTAAAAATATAATTATCTTTATAGCAGCATTTTTCATAACAGCCAAAAAAGTAGAAATAACCCACACACATTATTAACTGTAATAAAAATAAACTTTTGTGGGCAGCCCCTGTGGCTCAGTGGGTAGGGCACCAGTCCCATATACAGAAGGTGGTGGGTTCCAACCCGTGGGGCCAAACTGCAACCAAAAATAGCTGGGCATTGTGGCTGGTGCCTGTAGTCCGAGATACTTGGGAGGCTGAGGCAAGAGAATCGCATAAGCCTGTGAGCTGTAGGTTGCTGTGAGCTGTGATGCCACAGCACTCTACCAAGGGTGACAAAGTGAAACTGTCTCAAAACAAATAAATAAATAAAAATAAACTTTTGTATAATAATCAATGAATACTCTACAGCCATGAAAATTAATAAACTTTAGATACAAGAAACACCTTGGAAGAATTTTAAAAACATAATGTTGACACGAAAGTCAAATACAAAAAATTGCAAACTACATTGTTTTATTTACATAAAGGCTGTTATGGGCTGAATTATGCCCCCTAAAATTCACATTTTTAAGTCTCAACCCCCCAGTACCTCAGAATGTAAGCATAATTTTTATCAAGTCTTTACTGCTGCTCACGACCCTACTCTCTATTTTATCAGATCCCAAACTGTGCTGTTCTACATACCTGCCACACCATTCACTTGGAGACAGTCAATCGCTTTGTCCCCACCATTCGTCTGAGTCCTGCCCCACCATTCCCTACACTGTCTTTGTTCTTCAGTCCCTCATACAAGCTAACATTGCAGTGTTGGCTAGGGCGGGGCAGATGGGAATGGGACTGCGGCCCAAACCACAAAATCTCTGTCCTGGAACTGCTCATTAGTGTCCCCACACGCCGGTACCTGGGCACGAAGCTCAGATGGAGAGCCGGAGCTGAGGGGACGCTAAGGCGCAGGACGTGAACCGCTGAGCCCAAGGGGCTAGCCTTGATGCCTTTAGGAGCCTAAGGCCAAGGTACTCCCACGCGCTGACCCTTGCGCCTGTGATGATTTGAAGCCTTTAAGATAAAGAACAGAAATGCTTCTGCCTTTTTGAGAAACTGAAAGATAACAAAGTTATCAGAAGATTCAGAAGAAAGCACTGGACCCAAAAGACTGGAAGATAAAGCAATGGTTTTAAAACACCACCCAGATAAACGGTAAGCAGCTGGTGAACCAATAAAAGTAGGAGACAAGGACTACTTCCCTTGCCTTACTAAGGCTTGTGAAATGTTACCTGATACAGGGAAAAGAGCAACTAACACTGAGCCTCCCTCTTTGGATAACTCAGTTTCTTCTAAAAGAGAAGCAACGGACAGTTTTTCCAAGTGTTTCACCCTTAGTTTTGAAAAGACTTCCAGATGGTCAAATTAAAAAATTTCCTGACCTTGGTAATAAGAATTCATCATCTGAAGATGTAGATGTATTTTATTCTTTCTGATATAATTGTGGTCCTTGAAGAGAATTTTCTCCTTTACATGAAAAGAAAAAAAAAAAGGCATTGAAAAGCAGGAGAGAGAAAAAAGGGCTATAGAAAAAGATATGAATACATAAAAACATTAGTTGACAATGCCTATAGCTGTAATCTGAGGATAAAAATATTTAAGAATAAAAAAAGTGAAGTAAGAAGTAGAAAAAGCGGAAGAAACAGAGTGAACAAGAAGCTAAAGAAAAACAAAGACAAGCTAAATTATTATAGAAGCAGAAATATGTTCAATAAAAATATCTGTAATGAAATAATTAAAAATATTACCTTGCTGGCTCGGTGCCAGTAGCTCAGCTATTAGGGCGCTGGCCACATACACTGGAGCTGGCGGGTTTGAACCCAGCCTGGGCCTGCTAAACAACAACAACAAAATAGCCAGGCATTATGGAGGGTGCCTGTAGTCCCAGCTATTGGGAGGTTGAGGCAAGAGAATCGCTTAAGCCTGAGAGTTTGAGGTTGCTGTGAGCTGTGATGCCATGGCACTCTACCAAGGGCAACATAGTGGGACTCTGTCTCAAAAAAAAAAAACAAAACAAAAATTCCCTTGCTGTTACAGATATAGAAGATAAGAATCACTTGACCCCAAGACTTTGAGGTTGCTGTGAGATGATGCTGTACCTATCCAGAGCGACAGACTTTGTCTCAAAAAGAAAAAAAAAACCCACAGGTATGAAGTTAGTTCATTGTTGTCCTTTTTCTTTTTCAAAAGGAGAAACAAAATAAATAAAATTGAAATCTTACCCTATAAAGTCAAAATGCTGCAGGAAATCTGATTTAGAGCCCTGAAAGTTTTATTTCTTTTATTTTTTATTAAATAATAACTGTATACATCAATGCATTTACGTGAGACAATGTTTGCTGATTTTATATACAATTTGGAATGCTTACGCCGAACTGGTAACAGTTTAAATGAGGAAATTCTGCCACCTAGTTGTCTTGTGGTATATTGTCATATATTACATTTTCAGGACACAGCGCTAAATTTAGAATTTGTCCTCCAGCTTGTAAGTTGAGAAGACGTCTATGATTTCATGTCAATTTACATGAGGCAAAGAAAAGCATTGTCTATTAAATGTGGTGGTTGTAGTCAATAAGTAAGATATCTGTATACAGAGCCACTGCCAATAAAAGGAAATAATTTGAGTCAGCTAACTTCAAAATAAGGGACCTTCCCAACTAAAATGTTAATAGAATTTTTATATTGGTTGGGGAGAGAGATTAGAATACTTTTCCCTTCATTGTCAAATGGAAATGAAAGGGCTGAGGGACCCTTCAGAAGACAAGCTGACCAATGAAGCCATTCAGTGGCTCCTGGCCTAAGCCCAACATAGGTCCAGTCTAGATCTTTACAGATACAGGAATCACAGGAAGGTTATTAATGCTGGACAAAGGAACAGGGGGTGCAGAGTACTCCCCTAACTGGAATTCTAAAGAGTTTAGGTCAGGTTATGCTGCTCCAAAGCAAATTTTTTAAATTTGCTATTAAAAACTGCCGCCTCAGCTCGGCACCTATGGCTCAACGGGCTAAAGCGCCAGCCATGTACACCTGAGCTGGCAAGTTCGAATCCATCCCAGGCCTGCCAAACAACAATGACGGCTGCAACCAAAAATGGCAGGGCGTTGTGGCGGGCACCTGTAGTCCCAGCTACTTGGGAGGCGGAGGCAGGAGACTCACTTCAGCCCAGGAATTGGAGGTTGCTATGAGCTGTGATGTCACAGCACTCTATCCAGAGTGACAGCTTGAGGCTCTGTCTCAAAAAAAAACAAAAAACTGCCTCCTCTCTAATAATTGGTAACCTAGCCCTAACCGGCATACCTTTCCTAATAGGATTCTACTCTTAAAAACCTAATCATCAAAACAGCAAATACATCTAATACCAATGCCTGAGCCCTATTAATCACTCTAATTGCCACCTCCCTTACAGCTATTTACAGTACACACATCACTTTCTTTGCACTTATAGGACAACCACACTTCCCCACAATAATTACCATCAATGAAAATAACCCTTTGCTTATTAACTCAATCAAATGTCTAGCAATCAGCAGTGTATTCACTGGCTATCTTATCTCCAACAACATCCCATCCACAACTATCCCCCAAATAACTATACCAACCCATTTACAACTTACTGCCATGGCAGTAACAATCCTAGGCTTCTCCCTGGCAATAGAAATTAACCCAATAACCACTGACCTAAAATTCAAGCGTACTCACTCACCCTACATTTTTTCCAACTCCCTAGGAGTCTTCCCAACAACACTTCACCGACTACTACCAAACCTCAACCTAAAATCAAGCCAAAACACATCATCTCTCCTATTAGACCTTTACTGACTAGAAAAATCAATACCCCAAAACCTATCACAACTACAACTATTAGCCTCAAAAACTGTATCCAATCAAAAAGTCCTAATCAAACTTTACTTCACCTCCTTTTTAACCTCTAATCTACTAATCATTCTACTAATAATTTAATTACCCAAGTAATCTCAATAACAATAAAAATACTGACAAATAATGATCACCCCGCCATAACCAAAAATCAATTACCATAACTGTATAAAGCCCCAGTACCTGCAGAATGAACACCAAAAGGCCCAATCCCCCCAACATCACACATCTCTCAATCCCCCCTACTATCAAAATTTATCACCACCTCCACCCCAACATTCATCCCCCCCAATAAAATCAATAACATCTCCATTCAACACACCCAACAACAGTGCCCCTCAAATTACAACACTTGAGCCCCAAGACTCAGGATACTCTTCAGTAGCCACAGCTGTAGTATATCCAAAAACTACTAGCGTGCCCCCTAAATAAACCAAAAACACTATCAACCCTATAAAAGACTCCCCCCAAACTCATCACAATTTCACTTCCAAACCCACCACTAACAATCAAACCTAGCCTCCCCACAGATAGAAGGCTTTGAAGAAAACCCCACAAACCCTAAAACAAAAGTATGCTTAACAAAAACTACATACATCATTATTCTCACATGGAATAAAACCATGACCAATGACATGAAAAATCACTGTTGGAATTCAACTACAAGAACCTAATGACCAACATCCGAAAACTGCACCCTCTAGCAAAAATCATTAACCATTCATTCATCGACCTCTCCGCACCATCAAACATCTCATCATGATGAAATTTTGGCTCATTGCTAGGCCTATGCCTTATAATCCAAATCATCACAGGACTATTCCTAGCCATACACTACATGTCAGACACAACCACAGCATTCTCTTCTGTAACCCACATCTGCCGAGACGTCAACTATGGTTGAATACCCCGCTACCTACATGCCAACGGAGCATCAATATTCTTTATCTGCCTATTTATCCACATCGGACGTGGGCTTTACTCCGGATCCTTCAACTTCCTAGAAACTTGAAACATCGGCACCATCCTACTATTTACACTAATAGCCACAGCTTTCATAGGCTATGTGCTTCCATGAGGACAAATATCATTCTGAGGCGCCACTGTAACCACGAACCTTCCATCAGCAATCCCTTATGTGGGGACAAACCTAGTAGAATGAATCTGAAGTGGGTTTTCAGCAGATAAAGCCACCCTTACACGATTCTTTGCTTTCCATTTTATCCTTCCATTCATCATCACAGCACTCGTCATAATTCACCTCCTATTCCTCCACGAAACAGGATCAAATAACCCATCAGGAGTGTTTGGTTACATAATTTGCTTTTCTACATTTTAAGTCAAAATTGTAAATGTGCCTTTCATCCAGAAAATGAGCACTGTGCCGGTTAGGTTTGAATTTACTCATCCTTCCCCCTACCCCACCCCTACTTGATTTCAGTTGAGTTTTACTTCAACATGTGCCCATGTCTAATTTAGTATTGAGTACATGTGGTGTTTGTTTTTTCATTCTTGCAATACTTAGAATGGTTACCAACAAGACAATTTTTTTAAAAGCAAGAAGAGACCAATCATAATTCATGCCTGTAATCTCAACATTTTGGGAGGCTGAGGTTGGAGGACTGCTTGAGCCCAGGAGTTCAAGACCAGCCTGAGCAGTATAAGTGATGGTCCAAGACATCACAGCAAAGCTGGGAACCAAGCAGATGGTTGGGATTGATCCCAAAGTGGTGCAGGATCTCACCTTGTTGGTGCCAACACTCCTGAAGCAGATACAAGATAAATTTCAGATCATGTCTGACCAGATCATTGGAAGAATTGATGAGATGAGTAGTCAGATTCATAATCTGGAGAAAAATATCAAACACCTCATGACACAGGCTCGAGTAGAACTGAAAGATGAAAACAAGATACCTACCACACAAGCATTGAAGATTGCTAATAATTTACACTGGAATCTGTAATACCATTTTTCCAAGCCAAGAAAAGACTGAATGACTTTTTGCAACTAACCATTATGTATAGACAGGTTTGTTTTTGGAGACAGAGTCTCACTCTGTCACCCTGGGTAGAGTGCCATGGCATCACATCTTACAGCAACTTCAAACTCTTAGGCTCATGCTATCTTCCTGCCTTAGCTTTCAGAGCAGGGACTACTGGTGTACATGCCCAGCTAGTTTTTCTATTATTAGTAGAGAGTCACAGAGTGCTAAGATTGTAGGCATGAGCCATCGCACTCAGCCTTGCAGACAGGTTTTATATTATTTAAATGTGCATTCTTATCACATACCAAATACTTTTGAGTTCATGTTCAAGCACCCGTTTCTTGAACATGGTTCATCTTCACATCTTGGACCTTCATCAGTACTATTAATTATTAAACACTAAAATTTTGGTGATTCTTGAATTAGACAATTGTCAGACTTTTTAGTGTATTCTTGTGAAGTCATTTTTTTTTTTTTACCATTCCTTTTGCAGTAGTTTGATAAATGTTGCTGTGTGATTTTTTGTTAAATAAATAGTAATCCTTCAATTATAGTTATGATGGCGGCCACACCACTGTAATCCTAAATAACCATTATATACAGGGCACTGCTGGACAGGCCTGGTGATGCGGCATAAGACCGTGTGCCACCATCTGGAGGTGTCTGTTCACTTACAAGGCGTTCTGTCATAGATAAAAGTAAGAAACTGGATGCTCCAAGGACCACAGAGCTGGTCAAGGACCCAGTGCACAAAGTACACTTAGTAGTGATTAACCATAAATTTAGTCTAGAGTAAAAATGCTTTAAAAATAGAACTACTTTGAGATAGGGAGATGTTGAATAACCTTGTAACCTAAGAAGAAAAATCTGCTTAACATATACCACGATGAGTAGTAACATCACTGATCCTTACTTTTACTGTGAGAATATAAAAGTAACAAAAGGAAACAGGAAGCCAGAACAGCTCTTTAAGAGATACTCTCACTGTTCTCCAGAATTACTTTTATATTTGTATTTTTTTTTTCCATAAGTAAAAGTGAAACTCCATATGCTTTTCCGTTGATTGGCTTGGGTGACAAGCATACAGACCCCTTGTTCCACTAATAGTTAACTCTGGTAAAGGAAGACATTTAAGGATATTAGTGTTCTTGATTCTCAGCACAAAGTGACTGGTTAGCTAACATAAGATAGAGTGTTGGAAATACTTTTTGAATGGCTAAAAACATTTAAAAATTGTTCATTCAGAAATACGTCACTGCTTTGTTGCCAAAACTAGAACTGAACTTTCACTTATGTCTAAGTTCCTAAAATCAAATGCTAAAGTCAATAAAAAGTAATCACTGCCACTTTCCTGTGTTAGGGTATATTTAAAATACAAGTGCAGAAAATGCAGTTTGGGACCTGGCACGGGGGCTCACGCCTGTCATCCTAACACTCTTGGAGGCTGAGACTGGTGTATTGCTTGAGCTCAGGAGTTTGAGTCCATCCAGCCTGAGCAAGAGCAAGACCCTGTCTCCACCAAATACAGAAAACCTAGGCAGACATCATGGCAGGTGCCTATAGTCCCAGCTACATGAGAGGGAGGCTGAGGTAAGATCTCTTGAATCCAGTTCTACGTTGCTGTGAGCTGTAACGTCACATCATTAGCACTCTACCAAGGACAACAGAGTAAGACTGTCTCAAACAAAAAAAGAAAAGAAAATAGACTTTGCATGAGATTCTAATACTTCAGTGGGACCCTGCATTATTCATCAATAATAGTCATCATAAAAATTCTGGCAGGGTTTTAAAATTCAGTTACTCTACCTTTTCTTTGAGTAAGGGAGATAGAAAAGGAAAAGAGGTTGTATTAAGTCCATGCCAGTTGCTTGGCTAGAAAATGATAAATGATTTACAATAATAGGCTTAAGTTTTTGAAAAAATACTATTTCACTTAAACTATTTCTTATCTAAACTCTTTCTACAACTGGGATTAAGCTTCAACATGAGCTTTAAAAGGACCATTCAAACCACAAAAGGGCTGTCTGTTGTTTTAGTATTTTGGCTAACTTTTCTAGAACTGTTGTTTCACGTGATTTTAAGGGAAAAGACTATTTCACTGTTTCAAAAATAACTAGCAAGCTACATGTTTTGTGAACCATTTTTGCTTATTTGATTTTCACAATCAAGGGGTGCAGTATTATTTTTCCCATTTTAACATAATAAAATAGCTCATAAGGCTGAGTGCAATGTCTCATGCCTATAAACCTGGCACTCTGGGAGGCCAAGACAGGTAAATCATTTGAACTCAGGAATTCAAGACCAACCCTGAGCAAGAGTGAGAGACCATCTGTAATTAAAACAGAAAAATTAGCGGGGCCTTGTGGCGGGCACCTGTAGTCCCAGCTACTCGGGAAGCTGAGGCAGAATGATCTTTTGAGCCCAGAAGTTTGAGGTTGCTCTGAGCTATGTTGACGCCACAGCACTCAATCCCAAGGCAAGAGAATGAGACTGTCTCAAAAAAGAAAAAAAATAAATAACTCATAGATGAAGTAACTTACCTAAAGCCACAAAACTAGAAAGTAAACAGTAAAAATTCCAATTTAGCTTTTCTTTTCTTTTTTTTTTTTTGAGATAATCTCACTTTGTTGCCCTCAGTACAGTGCTGTGGCATCATAGTTCACAGCAACCTCAAACTCTTGGGCTCAAGAAAAGCCTCAGCCTCCCAAGTAACAAGGACTACAGGCACCCACCACAACGTCCAGCTATTTTTAGAGATCAGGCAATCCACCTGACCAGGCCTCCCAGAATGCTAGGATTACAGGCATAAACCAGCTCATCCTGCCAATATTTTTGTATTCTAACATGCAAAGGTAGGGAACCAACAAAAAAAAAAAAAAAAAGAAAGAAAGAAAAAAAGGGAACCAGTAAGACTTAACCTCTCGTAACAGAGATTTGAGAATTTCTAACAGAGGTTTTGAAGGACACAGTGAATATATAAATGAAAGAACAATCCTTGAACATTGTTCCTGGCTTGTTCAACATCTTATTTTTTCCCTTTCTAACAGAATACTGCCAATGTAATTTAGTTTTCCATCCATTTTCCCAGCAGCTAAATGTCTTGGTGGAAGTTGATCCAACCTCTAGATCCCCCAACTTTTTGTATATATCATCAGTGATTGCCTCAGGAATTTGATTCAAGAATTCATGAGGGGAAATTTCATGGGAAGATTCATAGGAAAGTTCTGTTGCTCCTAGAGGAGAAACAAAGATAGTCTCTTCATCCTCTGAATATGGATATGTCTAGATATGCTGGAAATGCTCCAAACATCTTGTTACCAGTCTAAGACTAAAGGTACCACTGAAGACCAACATGAGAGAAGTAACTATATGATATCAGAACTGAAGAGTCAATCAACTCTGAAGCATACTCAAATGTAGGTTTCCTATTATGACAAATAATCAATTATCCTATTTCTTAAAGCAGTCTGAGGTGGGTTTCTTGCAATCAAAACCATCTTGATATTAGCAATAGATTAGAGACACACAATAATCTAACTCCTGTAAGAGGAAAAACTAAACCACAAATGAGTGAAAATACAGGATATATTAAATAGTCATGAGCAAAGAAATCTGTAAGTCTTCTAGTTAAAACTGAAATAATGGAGCCTTCCTTATTCCCTGACATTTCATCGCAGGCTCAACCTCTGTGGCACTGCCCACACAAGAAACATTCACACAACAGACAGTAGTAGGTTCCAAAATGCATTTTGAGATGATCACGCCAGCCTGTATTTATGGGAAGGACTCATATTTCTGGGTTTCATCTCTTTGAGCATTGCATGTTTTGCCCAAGATAATCAATTATTCTTGTGGTTGGACTATAAAACCCAGCAGCCAAACAACAAACAATAATTGCATAAAAAAGTAAGACAAGGAACAGGAAAATTCATGCCAAAACTTGAGAACAGGCTGGTTGTCAAAGGGTGCACTGCACAGGTCTTGTGGGGCAAAGATGTGTCCATCCTCTAAGTCAAACCCAGGTTGCCTAAAAGAAACTTCTATGGCTGAATTAACCCAGAACTAGTAAAGAAACCAAAATGTTTAATAAACTCAGCCTGGGCTGAACACCAAAGAACAGTTCTTATAGCTTGCAAATGCAAAATGTAGTCATCTCTGTACCCAGCCTCAGGCGTCTCATCTGACTTATCTTGCAAGAATGTCCTTCTCATTCTGTAGATAGGGTCTTGCTATTTTGCCCAGCCTGGTCTCCTATTCCTGGGTTCAAGAGATCCTCTTGCCTCAGCCTCCCAAAGTGACAAGGAGGGATTTATCTTTTTTAAGATAACTTCCTGACCTCAGCCACAGCGAAGACAGTTGAATACGTCGGTGGACGTTGTCACCTTGACCAAAATCACATTCCATTTTGTTGAGAACTCCAGTTTTGGTTGGTGTGAAATTGTGACATTCGGTATTAAAGAAATGCAGTCTAAAACTTTCCCCAAAAAAACTGAAATAATGCTATTTATGAGATATAGCTAAACAAAATGACATAAACTAAAAAATGAAAAAAAATCTCTGGAAAGAGCTAAGAAAAGAACTTGTTATCTGAGGAATGTGAGTCCTTTTAAACTATTAGATATTTAAAGGAGACCACAATCTTGTCCTACTCACCACTTTGAACTACATATTCATCTCTTGAAACTAACACAAATTGCTGTAAATTAACCTAACAATGCTGTACCAGACACTATAACCCACATCCTCTAGCTTAATAATGTATAGCCCATCATAATCAATGTTATTTTTGTAAACCAGTTAGAATGATAAACAACTTTATATCATCCCATTTCTGGTCTCCCATTTTTGCCTTTAAAAACCTGCCTTTAGTTTATATACATAATTTCATAGATATATAAAATTACTGGCTGTGTATAGGCATATGAAGTTGTCAAAATTCATTTAAGGGTAGACTTAAAATGCACAGTTATTAAGGGATGGAAGGAGTGGTGGTCTCAGCCCCACAGGAAAAACATTATTCCTATGATCAGAAATAGGAGGCTCCCTAAGGAGACCTCTAATACCTGGAGGTCCACAGCAGGACTTTAGGACAGAGCCTAGAAAGTACTTTGGACTCTGATGCCTAAAGAAAGGAAGGCTTCAATGATGTCTCCACCTCCTATATACATGAGCAACTGTGTTTACAAGAGAGGACTTGACCCAAATATTGGGTACCTTTTCTGTATTTTGCCCTTTACCTAAGACCTTCAAAAGACCAAGTTACAAGCATCAGTCAAGTACAGGAATATGGAGATTTTAACACAAACACTTCTCAGACAATAATAAATCAAGCAGCAAAAGAAAAAAAGGCAAATACATTGATTTGGGTAAAATGTATTAAACAGGAAAACATTAATTTATAGAGAAATTTACCTTCAATCATCAGGAAATATATAATATATTCAAGTGCAAATGGAAACATTTACAAAATTGACAAGGTGCCAGGCTATAAAGAAGCATCAATATATTAAAAAAAGTTAACAATATGTAGACCATGTTCTCTGACCACAATGTAATATAGGTTGAAAGCAGTAACAAGAGACACCTTAAAAAATTAATACAGATACAAATTAAAAATCTAAGAAATCCTTGTGTTAAAGAGGAAATCATAAAAGATGTTAGAAAACAGAAATAACAATGAAATTTACCAGCCAAAACTTACAGGATATGTTTAAAGGATTAGAGCAGTGGTTCTCAACCTTCCTAATGCCATGGTCCTTTAATACAGTTCCTATGGGTCACAACCCACACGCTGAGAACCGTTGAATTAGAGGGAAAAAAATCTAACTTTTGTTAGAAAACAATAAACACTGAAAGGAAAATAGGCATTTAAGATATTGCTTACTTTAGACCAAACATAAAGAAACAAAGAAAAAATTTTAAGAAGGTAAAAATCAGCTAAATACAGTAAAGATTTAGCAAAATTAAAAGCTGATTCTTGGAGATTAATGATAGGTAGGACTCTGAGAAGACTGACCAAAAGAAAAAGAGAGAAGATGCAGACAAGTAAAATGGAAGAAATGCAATATTTAAATAAGATGCATTTACAACAATCAGAATTATAAAAATTAGTAAGGTAAATGATGAAGTACTGGCAAGGATGTGAGGAAATAAGATACTGAATACTGCTGGTGGAGGTATAAAATCATACAACTATTCTGAAAAACCACCTGGCAGTATTTACTGAAATTATGCCAGAGAAATCCTTGTACAGATCTATAGTGAAATAAGTAAAATGTGATGGATAAATATTGAAAAACTAAATATATGGACAGCAATATGGACACATTTAAAATACAGCGAGTGAAAAAGAGTAAACAACATAATGGAACCTTATACACCCTATACACATGCGGGTTTCAAACATTTGATATTTGCACCCCTTTACTTTTTAAAAAACTACTGAATTACTGAAGATCCCTCAAAACTTTTATTTATGAGGATTGTATTGATCAATATTCACCATTTTAGAAATTATAGCTGTAAACCTTTGAAATATACAAATGCTCTTTCCGTTAGCCATCAGAGCAATGTCATTACCTATCATGTAGTATCTGGAAGACTCCACTGTACACTTGTGAGAATGAAAAAAAGGCAAATGTTATAATGCTATTATAAAAACAATCTTGGTATCACATATTCCTTGAAAGGATCTTGAGGGCTTCAGATCACATTCTGAAGAGCTGTGTCCTACACTAATCCAGAGATACATTAACTTTTTTCTTCCTGCCTGTGACACTTGTTACGCGGTTTCAAATTCCTGGTAAGAGACATTTTGCAGCAATACTGAATCTTATAAGCACTATGTAAAGCATTTTTTTTACACATACTATTTTTTTTTTTTTTTTTGGAGCCGATGATAAATTTTACTTTATCTTTATTAAATCACAGCTGTGTACATTAATTAGTAGTGGCGGTACTTTTCATTTACTGAATACTCATTGGCAAACACTGCATCATACTATGTACTTTATGTATAGTACCATTCACCCATATCTTTGAGGCATTATTGAACTTAATATATGTCCTTGTATGCGTTATTCCACTTAAACCCCACATCCTTGAGGTACAAATTACTATTATTTACCTAGTTTGTGCAATTTATAATTGCCAGGGCCAGGTCTGACCTATGATACTATATTATGGAACTAAATTTACAAAACTGTGAGGAAATCACAAAAATACCTTGCTCTGACAGCCAGAAAAACACTTCATTTAAAAGTGTAGTGGTGGTTAAGTATCCACGCCTAAGAGAAGTTGTTCAAAACCTACACTCAGTTCTGAATAATAGCAGACGTAATTTCAAAGGTGTGGGATACCTTAATTGCCCGGTAGAGGCTGCTTTTTCAGGTACACGTTTCTACCTTGAAATTCATTCCCATCTGATTGTTGGTTAGTACAACTCAATGCTGCTTAAAAATGGTATGTTTCCAAGAATTATGAGGTTGTCACAGTGGCTCATGCCTATAATCCCAGCACTTTGTGAGGCCAAGGTAGGAAGATCACTTGACACTTGAGCCCAGGAGTCCCAGAGCTGGGAAATAGTGAGGCCTTGTTTCTATAAAAAACTAAAAAAACTAATTATGGAGATCTTCACTGGGGATGAAGAAGCCATGTCAAGACACATATATACACTCTCCTTAAGCTGTTTCCAACACACTTCGTATGGTTGGGTCAGTCACTTTACCTTATTTTGTCCAGCAAAATTCAGGCCTTATACATCTGAAACTATTTACTCACATTTAAATATTATAGATGAACACAAATTTTCTTCCTTCAATACATTGGTAACTTTACCTTTTATTTTACTGGTAAAACATCATTGTTCCTTTCTTAGTAAAGCATCTCAAGAATGGAGAAGCATGAATCCCATGTACTCAAGTTTGATA
>CAUYON010088647.1:0-44017 GCA_963573935.1 Arctocebus calabarensis
CTGTGGCGGGCACCTGTAGTCCCAGCTACTAGGGAGGCTGAGGCAAGAGAATCGCTTAAACCCAAGAGCTGGAGGTTGCTGTGAGCAGTGTGACGCCACGGCACTCTACCCAGGGCGATAAAGTGAGACTCTGTCTCTACAAAAAAAAAAAAATAATAATAATCTGTTACATTCAATCCATCTAGTTACTTTTGATTTGATTTATATTAGAAAATGCTCCAACATGACCTCTATTTTCTTGAACATCATCATTGTTTTAAAGCTGGTATCTATACATGATCAAAATAGAAGGAAAAAGAATGAGACAGAAGCAATCAGCTAAGAACATTCATAAACTGGCAAAAGATATCAAACAACACACTTAGGAAGCATTATAACTCAAAGCAGAAAAAGATCAAAGAAAAACACACCTAGGTCCATCATGATGAAACTGCTGAGCACAAAAAACAAAACAAAACTCTTAAAAGCTGCCAGAGGAAAAAAATAACCATATTAACCTCAAAGGAAAAAAAATACAGGTGACAGAAATGGTGAAAGTCAGGCTATAATAAGACATTTTAAAAATGCTGAAAGAAATGAACAATCTACAATCATACAATCATTTTGAATTTTTTCTAAAAATAAAAGTAAAATAAAGACATTTAAGATAAACATAAGCACAGATAATTCATTTGCAGTGCATCCACAGTAAAGGAAATAACCCCAGCTAGAGGCAAGGACATATGTAAAGGAATGAAGAAAATTAGAAGAGTAAATACACGGATTTGTATAAAACAACAATAATACAATAGTTTATTTCTACTCTAAAATATATTTAAAATTAAAACTCATAACTACTACCACAAAATAAAGAAGGAATTAAAGGAATTAAGGAAATTAAAGCAATTTTAGTATTAGTGTTAATTTAGTGAAAGGAATTAAAGTATTCTTAGATGCTTGCATGAACTAGGAAGTAGTTAAAGTAATATTTTATTAGACTAAAAATTCAAGGATTCATACTCAACTCTTTATGGTAAAAATAAAACACAGGGGCTGAAAGAATTCTTTATTCAGCAAATATGGTGTAAAATTAAAAAGAATTAATTAAGTTTTGCTTTTACAAAAGCAACAAAAGAGATAGGAGTGAACATGGTACAGATGGGAAAAATATTAAAATAGATAAATACCAAAATACATCATAAATTGAATTAAATATAAAAACAGAGGATGCCAAAAATACATACACATTTAAAGAAAGTAAAAACTACTAAAATATAATGCTCAGTACATACCAGTAACCTTCATAATCTCGAATCTCTTATAATTACAGAAGTCAAACATGATTTGAGTATTAAAATTTTAAAACAATTTTTTCCTTTCTTAAAATGTGCATATATTTTTTGGCACCCCCTGTTCCTACATACTATATTTTAAAAGCAGAGAATTTAGATTAGAATAAAAAAATCAAATTGTATGTTGCTTACAAGAGACATTAATTTTAAAAAAGACACATACATTAAATATAAGGATGGAAACAGATTGTAAGTAAAAGGATAGGAGTGATAAGAATAGCAAAGCATTTTTAAGAGATAAAGTTTAGTGGGGAAAGGATTCTGTCTTCAACATATTCTATTAAGTTAATTGGATATCATTATAGAAAAAATCAACTTATGATTACTGGTTCATGTGATAAAAATATCAATATCAGGTGAATTAAAGGTCAGAATGTGAAAAATAAAATAATTAAAGTCAGCAAACAACAATATATTTATGATTTTGTGGAAAGTACAACATAAAAAGAATATAAAATAATATAAATATAACATGAAATTTATATAGAATATAAATATAAAATATATAGAATATAAAATATAAACATAGAATGTTTATGAATACATAAAAATATATATATAATTTACATAGAATAAAATATATAAATATATACAAAATTTAAATATATATTGGCCTGTGGCTCAAAGGAGTAGGGCGCTGGCCCCATATAACAGATGTGGTGGGTTCAAATCTAGCCCCAGCCTAAAACTGCAAAAAATAAGCAAATAAATAAATACATAAATAAAATTTTATATATAGAGAGAGAGGGTGGAGCAAAATGGCAGACCAGATGGATTGTTCAGCTGAGCTCTCCTAGTATAAATGAGTAACAAGAGAGAACCCAGGCATACCTGGTGTGGAGACCTTACCCAGAGTTGTGGCTCAGGGAGCACAACAATCTGGTGGTGAGCTAGACATACTATACTGTGTGATCCAGAGTGGTGGAAATCTGACTCCTGGCAGCCACCAGGATCAAGTGTCCCCCACCCCCATGGAGGTCCAGGATGAGAGGAAGCCTTTCTGCAGTTTTTGGCTTTGTGAGGAAACTACACATTGAGTGGAAAGCTTGGAAGAGTGGACAGACTCAAACAGTATACAGCAACCAGATTTGGATACTGGATGGAGTGGATTTGCCACAGGTTTGGTAGCTGGCAAGGCAGTCACACTGGGAAGGTCTTGACTGCCAGGGGGCTGCCATTGTGGAAAGGTCATGAGAAGGTCTTAGCGGGGGCCTAAACAACAGTCCTCCTAATTCTGCCTGCCAGGATCAGAATTCTACTCTTGGAACAGGCTGAGGGACTCCTGCACTCCATGGGAATTGGTGTCAGGGGGCACTGTGAGACCTGCCCCTGAAAGATTCTGGAGAGCTTTAAGATCCCAACCCAGTAGGATCTGAATGCTGAGGAAACAATCAGGCAATCACTGAGGGCAACTAAGTTAGGAATAAGGACCACAGACATTATTAGTTGTGCTCTATATCTCCTTAAAAATCCACATCACCACCTGGTGTCCTGGTGACATATTACAACATGTATATTCTATTAAAGTTGGTCCCTTCTGCTATATATAGGTGTGTACACACACACACAAATTTTTTTCAATAATGTATTTATTTCATTTATATTTTCTCTTCTGTGTTTCTGAGGTTGCTGCTACTTTTGGATATTTAAGCTTTTCTGTTTGGTTTTTGCTAATTTGGTTCATTGGTTGTATTCTTAACTTCTGTTTTTACTTTCATTGAGAGCAAGGACACCTGTATTTTTGGTCATGGCAGAGAAACAGTTTGGCTTTGCTCAGGCTGGTAAGGAGCTCCTGATTTCAAGGAACCCACCCAGCTTAACCCCTCAAAATCCTTGAATTACAGGTGTGGCCTTAATATCATGCCAATCAATATTTTATCACTCTCATTCTCTCTTCCTGTCTTCATTCTCTCCTCTTCTTCAATTCCTTTCTTTCACCCCCTTCCCTTTTTTCTTTTTCTTTTCTTTTTTCTTCTTTCTCTCTTTTCCTCTTATTTCTCCCTGCTTTTGCTTTACCCTTTTCTTCCTTTTGGCCTTATACCAAGAGGCCACTGCAAAACCCAAGCTCTGAGACAAAGTAATTTGAAGCAAAGTGGGAAGCAAGAAGGAAAAAGAAGGACAAGGAGGTGAACACAAAGAAATAACACAAGAGGAGGAACCAATAACAAAATTTGGGCAACATGAAAAATCAAAACAGAGCAACTCCCCCCAAGGGACCATAAGGCAGCTACTACAGAAGATTCCAACTATGAAGAATTAATGGATTTGACAAAAAATGGAATTTAAAATATGGATGATATAGCCAGGCTTTGTGGTGGGTGCCTGTAGTCCCAGCTACTTGAGAGGGTGAGGCAAGAGAATCACCAAAGCCCAGGAGCTGAAGTGTTCTGTGAGCTGTGTGATGCCATGGCACTGTACAGAGGGCAATAAAGTAAGACTCTGTCTCTACAAAAAAAAAATAAAATATGGATGATAAAGATAATAAAAGGAATTGATGAGAAAATGGGAAGACAGAACCAAAAGTCAGACAACAGATATATAGAATACAGAACAGATTTGGCAGAGCTTAAGGAAATGAAGAAGATAATCAGGAAATGTAAGATGCAGTAGAAAGTATCAAAAATAGATTAGATCATGGAGAAAAAAGAACCTCAGAGCTAGAGGATAAAGTTTTTGAATTAACCCAGGTAGTCAAAGAGGCAAAAAATAAGAAAGAGAAAGCAGAACAGTCACTTAGAGAACTATGAGACTCCATGAAGCATTCAAACATATGAATAATAGGGATCCCTGAAGGGGAAGAAGATTGTTCCAAAGGAATGTAAGCCCCACTGGAGACTACCATAAATGAAAACTTCCCTAGTTTAACTAAAGATACTGACACACTCCTTTCAGATGGATATCAAACCCCGGGTCATCTCAACTCAAACAGACCTTCCCCAAGTCACACTGTAATTAACTTGTCCAAAGACAAGATGAAAGAAGAAATTCTGCAAGCAGCCAAGAGTAAGTGCCAACTGATCTACAGAGGCAGAACCATTAGGATGACAGCAGACTTATCCACAGAAACTTTCCAAACCAGAAGAGAATGGTTGTCAATCTTTAACATTCTTAAACAAAACAATTTTCATCCCAGAATTCTTTATCCTGCTAAACTATGCTTCAAAATTAATGGAGAAATCAAATCTTTTGCAGATACACAAACACTGAGGAAATTTGCCACAATAAGGCCAACACTACAGGAAATACTTAGACCTATTCTCAACACTGACCATCACAATGGACCCCAGCTTTAGTCCCAGAAGCTAAAGGTCAAAACTTAGCTTCCGCAGTTGTGCAAAGGATAAAACTACATAATGGACTTTCACAAAATAAGATGAATAGAACCCACCACACTAATCAATTCTCTCAACAAATGTCAGTGGATTGAATTCACCACTGAAGAGGCACAGGCTGGCTGATTGGATAAAAACAACAACACACCTAGCCTTGAAGGACAAATTAAGGGATGAAAAACAGTATTTTGAGCAAGTGGAAATCAGAAGAAAGAAGGCATTGCAATCTTATTTTTAGATACAAGCAGATTTAAAGTAACTAAAGTTAAAAAGACAAAGATGGACGCTTCATACAATCAAAGGAACAATACAACAAGGAGACATTTCAATTCTAAATATTTATGCACCCAACTTAAATGCTCCCTGATCTATAAAACAGACTTTGATGGGCCTGAGCAATACGATATCCCATAACACCATAATAGCTGGGGTCTTTAACAACCCTCTGATAGAACTGGGCAGATCCTCTAAACAGAACCTAAACAAAGATACAAAGGACTTAAATCTGACCATAGAACAAATGGGATTAATAGACATATACAGAACACACCAACCCAAAGCTAAAGAATATACATTTTTCTCGTTAGCCCATGGTATGTACTCCAAAACTGACCACATCCTAGGATACAAATCAAACCTTAGTGAAATTAAAAGAATAGAAATTATAACTTGTCTCTTCTCACACCACAATGCAATAAAGGTGGAACTCAACTCAAACAAAAACGTTCATCCCACACAAAGGCATGGAAATTAAACAATCTTATGCTGAGTGATACTTGGGTTCAGGAAGAGATAAAGGATGAAATTGGTAAATTCCTCAAACATAACAACAATGAAGACAGAAGCAAAACCTGTGGGTTACAGCAAAAGCAGTTTTAAGGGGGAAATTTATCAATTAGATGCCTACATTCAGAAAGTGCCTCAACAAATTCATTAGCCATCTTATGGAACTGGAAAAAAAAGAATAGTCTAAACCCAAACCCAGAAAAATAAAATAAATAACCAAAATGTAATCAGATATTAATGAAATTGAAAACAAAAGAATCATCCAGAAAATTAACAAAATAAAAAGTTGTTTTTTCAAAACAATCAGTAAAATTAATACAACTTTGGCCAGATTAAGTAGAAACAGAAAAGTAAAAATCTCTAATAACCTCAATCAGAAACCATAAAGGGGAAATAACAACAGATGCTACAGAGATACAAGAGATCATCTCTGAGTGCTACAAGAAACTCTATGCCCAGAAATTTGACAATGTGAAAGAAATGGATCAATACCTAGAATCTCACCTTCTCCCTAGACTTAAAAAGAAATAAATCTCTTGAACAGACTGATTTCAGGAACTGAGATCAAAGAAACAATAAAAAATCTCCCAACAAAAAAATGCCCTGGTCCAGATGGCTTCACATGAGAATTCTATCAAACCTTCAAAGAAGAGCTTATACCTATACTGCATGAATTATTCCAAAAAATTGAGAAGGAATATTCTCCAACATGTTCTATAAAGCAACATCACCCTGACACCAAAACCAGGAAAAGACTCAATTAAAAAGGAGAACTTCTGACCAATTTCACTAATGAATATAGATGCAAAGTTCTCAATAAAATCCTAGCCAATAGATCACATCTATACATTAAAAAAATCATTCATCACTATCAAGATTACATATCCATAATTCTATCACTCAAAGAGGCCAAGGCTGGTGAATTGCTTAAATTTAGGAGTTTGAGACCAGCCCAAGCAAGAGCAAGCTCTGTCTCTAGTAAAAATAGAAAACTTAGCCAGACTTTATGGCGTGTGCCTATGGTCCCAGCTACACAAGAGTTGAGGCAGGAGGATCACTTGAACCCAGGAGTTTGATGTTGCTGTGAACTAAGCTGAAAGCATGACACTGTAGCCCAAGTGATAGAGTAAGACTCTGTCTCAAAAAAACCCCAAAGATACCCTATTTAATATATCTTGTTGATTCATTAGTATGGAACTCATGGCCAACAGGACTATCGCTCATGCTTGAATGAAATTTTTCTAATGCACAGATTTTCGTCATAAGGCATCATCACAGGTTTCCAGTGCTTGGCAACTCTCGACAGCACTATCAGTACTGCATTTGGGGACCATTTTATTATTTGTTTATTTATTCATTTTTGAGACAAAGTCTCTCTTTGTTGCTCTTGGTGCCGTGTTGTCATAGCTCACAGCAACCTCAAAGTCTTGGGTTCAGTGATCCTCTTGCCTCCCAGGTAGCTGGACTATAGGTGCCCACCACAGAGCCTATCTATTTTTAGAGATGGGGTCTTGCTCTTCTTGCTCAGACTGGTCTTGTAGTCTGAGCTCAGGCAATCCACCCACCCTAACCTCCCAGAGTGCTAGGATTACAGGCATGAGTCACTGTACCTGTTCTTTTGGGGACAATTTTAAACAGCAAATAAAAAAGCACAAAAGTGAGAAAAACATAGCATTAAATAGATAGCAAAAGATCATGTTGCGTGCGGAATGAGAGCTGAAAGAAAACAGCATCACTGTGTTTGACATCATGTTCACAAATGACAATGAAAGCTATGGGAATAATGATTTGGGGTTACAAATAAATTGTGGTACATAGGTGAACCACAAATACAAAGTTCATGAATAACGAAGATCAACTATATATATGATCATACAATGTTATTTGGAACAAAACCTGGGGGAGGGAATATCAAATGTCCATCAACAGCAGAATAGACAGGTAAATCATACAATTATCAATTTGATACAACATCATACTGGGAAGAAAGTGGAAAACTTACTGCTATATGTGGCAATATGGATGAATCTGAAACATATGTTTGATCAAAAACAAAAAAGACAACAAGGAGGCATTAGGAAAGGAGGAAAATTGTTTTTGTTTTTGTTTTTGTTTTTTTAGGCAATACCTGGAGGAGGAGGGCAGAAATGGAGTATAGTCCAGGTGAGAAGTGATAGTCTTTTGTTAGGAGCTTGGGGATTATCAAGTTTCCTAATTTTAGCCAATCCTATGGGTGAAATGATATCTTGTTAACTGAAGTTGCATTTTTCCACTAGAATGACTTCATAGCCACTCAGATTTTATTATGCAAACTTACTTTTCATATCTAGTATTGTTTGCTCCTTTTGGGGTTCCCTACCTTTTTCCTGAGGCTTTTGTTGGAGGAACATTTTATCACTACTTCATTATCTTTATTTTTTGCAGTCTGCTCAAGTTTTCTATTTCTTCTTATGTCATTAACATTTTATATTCTTTATAGATATTAATTCATTTTCCCATGGATTTCCAATGTATTGCTGCATACATTATTTTTAAAACTATTTTTTTAAATCACTTGTGTTTGTAGATCTTTTCAGTCTGTGTTTTATTTATTTATTTTTTTTTTGTGCGGATGGTTCAAACTATTTTATTGAGGGGAATTGGGGGCAGGGAACAAAGAAGCGTGTGGGACAATGAGATCTGACATCTCCAGCCAAGCCAGGACCTCTTAGGCTTTGCAACTATGGAAAGCCAGTCTGTGTTTTATTTATTCCATTTCTGATTCATCTTCATCAGTTTCATTAAATAGAGGGTTTCTATTTTATTAATTTTTTCAAAGAATTAACTTTTGCTTTGTTAGTTTTCTATATTGATTTTTGATTTCCATTTTGTTCATTTTTGTTCTTACCTTTATAGTTTCATTTTCTTATTTCTTTGGATTTATTATCTTACTTTTCATTAGCTTCTCTTAAATACTTAAGTCCTTCATTTTCTTTCTCTTATTTTCCTCTCTTGATATTTTAATATTCTAATAAATGTATTTAAAGCTCTAAATTTTGTCTAAACTTTAGCCATCTCCAATACATGTTTACTTAAAATTTTAAATTATTAAATATTTTAAATGTACAGAAAATATGGAAAATGGTGTAATAAGCACTTATGTACCTATTATCAAACTTATCTTTAGTATTTTCCTGTAATTGCCTTAGATTTATTTATAGAATTTATAACCCCAGTGTCTAGCAGATTTTCCATACACCCTTTTCATTATCTGTCCTCATGGTTCCCTCTTTAATTCAAGGGATAACTAGTGGTATGTTTTTCAGCCTTTGAATAAAAGAGATTTTTTCCAGCTCCCTTTTTGTTAGATTGGTATCTAATTTTATTGCACACTGGTTGAGAATATACTTTATAAAATCAACTGAGGCTTCTTCTCTAGTACTTGAATGATTTTTGCACATATTCCACATGTGTCCAAAAAGAATGAGTGCTCTGTTCATTCAGTGTAAAGTGAAAGCATATTGTGTTGTTAAAAATTTTTGTTTGCCTATATTTTTTGTCTTCTTCATCTATCAGCTTCTGAGATGAGTGTTTCCAATTTTCAGGTATACTTTTTTATTCTTCCTATAGTTTTATTGGTTGTTTTATGTACCTTAGATTATGGCGTTAGTCCCCAACACCTGGGGGTTCCAATCATTACACTTTCTAACTTCTTCTTTGCCGTCTATGATAATCTTCATTGTTGATATGATGTTTCACGGGTAAAATCTATTTTGTCTGACATTAAAACTAATATCCCAACACCCTGTTAGCTTAATTTACCTGGCTTATCTTTCTGCCATCCTTTATTTTTAATCTTTTTACAAAATTTTTAAAATGAATCCAACGCAAAACATTTTGTTGAACTGTATAAAATCTACTCTGTGGTTTTTATGTTTGGATTCCTGGTTTTAACCCATGTACACTCAAAAAAATGTAATTATTGGTTAATTACTGCTATTTTTCTGATTGATTTCAATTAAGTTTTCAATTTTAAAAATTTTCACTTTTTTCCTACCTTTCTTATTCTTTTTATTAAGTTCACATACAATTGTAATAAAGAAAACAGAGAGCCCATGTACCTTAACCCAGTTTCCTTTAGTGATAACATTTTGCAAAACTATGCTATAATATCACAGCAGGGAATTGACAATGCTATAATTCATTTATCTTAGATTTCTTAGTGTGTGTGTATGTGTGTGTGTCCATTTGTGGGTCAATGGGCACTTGGGCTTCTTCCATGACTTAGCAATTATGAATTTTATTTCTTGCATAAGTCAGGTGCCCCTATCACATTCAAGATACAGAACAATTTTATCATCACATGAATTCCTGTGTCCCTTTTATAGACACCCCTACCTACTCTTTCTGCCCACTCCCAATCTCTGCCAGTGCCTAGAAACCACTTAACCTGATCTCCATTTCTAAAATTTTATCATTTCAAAACACTATGTAAATGGAGTCATAAAGTATGGGGATGAGCTTTTTTTAATTCAGTGTGATTCCCTAGAGATTCGTGTATGGGCTGTTCCCTTCCTTGTACTGCTGAGTAGGATACCACGCTGTGTGCTGCACGGTGTGTTCAACCATTCAGCCATGAATGTTGGGGATGTGCTCAGATTTCAGATTTTACTAATAAAGATGGTATGAACATTGTGTACAGGATTTTGTATGAAATTAAATTTTCATTTTTCTGAAATAATTATCCCAGAGTGGACTTTCTGGGTTGTACAGTAGTTACATGTTTAGTTTTGTAATAAAGCACCAAACTGTCTTGCAGAGGAACTAACCAATTCACATTCCCACCAGTAACGCATGCCTGATCTCATTTTCCTATATCCTCACAGATATTTGGTGTTATCACTGTTTTTGTTTTATCCTCATATCTATTGATGTTGAACATCTTTTCAACTGCTATCTTCTTATCCTCTTTGGTGAGATATCTTTTTATGTCTTTTAAATCAGATTAACTTTTCTTTTTACTGTTGAGCTTTGAGGGTTTACATCCTACATCCTATCACTGAGCTTTTGCAAAGCAAAGGTTTTTTTACTTCAGTAAGGTTCAGTCTATCAATGTTTCCTTCTAATGGACCACTCTCTTAGTGTCAATTTAAGTACATCATTCATTTTAAGTTAATTTTAATATAAAGTGTAAGATTTAGGTTGAGTTCACTTTTGGCTATGGATGTTCTGTTGTGTTAGCACCATGTGTTAAAAAATCTATTGTTCCTGCAATAAATAGGTTTTACACTTTTGCTAAAAATTGCTTGAGCATATTTGTGTGAATCTACTTTTGGTTTGTTTGGTTTTTATTTTGTTTGTTTGTTGTTTTTCGGTTTCCTTGATTTATCTGGTTCCATGAGGACTTCCACTGGTCCCTGATGGTACTAGCTGAAGGGACAGAAAGGGTGTCCCCAAGGCCAGGCCGCTAGTTATCTCTTGGTAGGAAAATGGAGTCTCAAGCTCTGGAGGACAAAAAGGGCCCCCTGGCTGGGTGCTTGTTGTGGTGGAGGGCACTTCTCTTGTGCAGGGTTCCTCTTGCCAGTGGCCTTCAGCTTCTCATCTGTCCTAAGGAGGGAAAGGGGGTCTCAGGCCAGCAAGGAAGGAAAGAACCTCCCTGGCTATTTATGTTAGGAGGGCTTCCCTTAGATCCAGGGCAGAAATGAGTCTGGTTGGGCTGGCTTTTGGTTGCTTGGTTGGAGGTCAGGAAACTCCAAGGTCTGAGTCACCTTCGTCCATGAGGAAATTGCTGTGGGCTATCCTTCTAGTACTAGGGTTTTAAACCATGTTGGTTTCCTCTCACCACCTTTCAGAGCTTTACTTTCATTATCTCTCACATTATTTCCAGTGTTTAGAGTTGTATTTAGCGAGGAGAAGGCGAGAGAAACAGGTCCATGCCATTTTGACTAGATCGGAATTCTTCCCCTACTTTTTAAAAATTTCACTTATTTATTTCTCTTTTCCTACATTCCACTGGGTTCAAATCTTCTGAAGATCAAATCTTCTTCAGTCGGTTTAAAATATTACATAGTATGTTTGGTTTTCTGGTAGCTTCCTTTGTATCTGAAAGACTATATTTACGGTTTTTCATTTCAATTTCCTGAGCATATCAATTTCTAGATCTTTCTCCTGAACAAGTAGAGAAGTACCTCAAGTATATGTTCACCTCCTATCATTCTACTCCTAACCCACCTCCCAAGCAACACATTGGTATATATTTTGAGGCTATATTTTAGTTCTAGATTTTTACTAAGACAAATTTTTGCTGTTTGTTTTATTTGGTTTGTTCCTGGGCTTATTTTTCATCTTGTTGAAATATTTCCTCTGAGAATGTTCCCCCATAGCTCTTGCATGGTAATTTCTAGGTCTGAGAATATCTTTTCACACTCAGATTTAAAAACCATTTCACTTAATATGATTGGTTCAACATTTTGAAAATGTTATTGTATAGCCTCTGTGTTCTATTCATAAGTCTTAGATCAGTCTATTCCTCATCCTTTAATAGTTGGTCTGCTGTTAGAGTTTTCTGTCTTTGTTTTATATCAGTTTCATTACAACATATTGAATTATCTCCACCACCACCCCTTTTTTTTCCCCTATCCCATTTGCACTCTGTTAAGCCTGTCAGTCTGAAGTCTTATATGTTTTCCTTTTCTGGGCAATTCTCAGTTATTATTCTCTGAAATGTTTCCTGTCCTTCCTTTATTGAATATTTTCTTTCCTTCTGAGATTCTTTTAATATGACTGTTGATCCCCAAAGGCTATTCTTTCTGTTGCTTCACTTACCTCTAAATTTCCCCTCTCTCTGACTAATCCTTATGCCTTCTGAGAATCTTGCACATAATCTTCTCACTCACTAGTTGGGTTTTCCACTGAATTCATTTGACATTCAACTCATTTACTGAAACTTTAAAAAAAATTTATAGTCTGTATTATCTGATTTTACATTTGATTCTTCTTTAGGGCTTCATGTTTACAATATCCCTACCTTTGGAGAATACTTGATATGTCTGTTGAATATCCTGTATGTCTAGTTCACTAATTATGCTTCATCAGATTTAAGCCCATTCCATTTGTTATAGTTCATTAAGAGTTATGGCTTTCCTAAGCAGTTTTCATTGATTTTTCAAAATAGTTCATGTTAACTTAGGCATGTTAACTATCTAGGCTGGTGATAGGTCTTTGGAGAAGGAGATAATGTCTAACTTGTAAATTGTGCTGGTCCCAATAAGTTCAAGTTGGTGGGAGGATTCAGGGAAAAGAGCCCCGGGGTTATCATCTGTATGTATATGCTGGCAGAAATGCAATCTCCTTGGGCTTCAAGCACCAACCCTCAGAGAACAGGGAGGAGAGGAATGACTAGGACTCAGGCCACCCGCTCAGTACGTGCCCTGGCAGTGTTCTTCTGACACTGGTTATCGCCCAGTGACTCTCCTTACCACACTCCAAGCCTCACTGCCAGCAGCTATTTGTCTGTTTTCATGAGCACTGGGAGGCACTAGCCTTCCCAGGCAGGTGAAAGGAAGAAGAGGAGAAGGGCATGTTTGAACCCTCTCCTCTGCTTTATCTTCTGTTTCCTTCCCACATGGGAACCAAATCATTTCAGTTACCTAGGGAGTTCTTGGTTATTTTTTATCATGAACCCAATGGCTCTATCAACATCTCTCTGGTTTCTACAGTGTACAACTGGATTCAACAGGTAAAGAGGGAGCAGCTCAGCTCTCGTTACTTTCCTGAGTAATAAATATGCAAGCTGCTTTTGTAAACATTTTTCTACATTATGATGATTGGAATGCTGTAACTCTGCATCTATCTGCTATTTCACAAAATAGAGTACGTGTACCCTTTGAGTAAAAGTGGGTCGAGTCTTGAAATGTCTCTTAGAATGAACACATCAAAGTTTAGAAGCCAGTTTTAGGGATGCATGCTAAACAGTGAGTAAAATACGTGGGTGTAAAATTACGGTGTTTCACTATGGCCCACATACTAATTCCACCAAGCTGTAGATTTTTAAGATATCTGCTCATTGCATCTGTTTATACTAAAGAAAATAGCGGCTGATTTTGAAGTCTTGAGATGCTTCACTATACCTGCCCAGAAAAATAATTAGGTCATTAATAATAATCCCTTAAGTGGGTGACTCACAGCTATTTGAGGTGTGTGAGATCTCTGGAGATGTTCTCACAGCTTAAAAATACAAATTCAGTCTTTCAGAGTCAGTTCTTGAGTTGGAGAATTGATGTTAACCGTCTCTGTTATTCTTGCCAGTTGAGAGTAAAACAGAGTTTAACAGATCCTATAACTGTGGCTTGAATCTTCATAAGACTGAGGCATGTACATGTTTTTCTTGGGGAACAATGATGAGGAAGAGGGTGGGCAGGAAGTCTGTAGGCAAGTTGATATCCAGTTTAAGAATGGAAATACTGAGTTTTGACGCAGATGCCTATAGTTTCAGCTCCTGTCACCAAACTCTCTTTCCTAATTTATTCTTATTTTCATGTAAAGGGCCATAGTATTTTACCCCATTTGGGGGAAACTTGAAGATAAACAAGTCTTTTTATAAAACAATGATGGAGTAAAATATGGAACTAACATGTGAATGGCTGATAGGATTAAATTTTCAACTGTAAACTGTAGAAGCACCGATAGTCTTCATGTGTCTGTAATCTTTTTATGCTCTGGGAACCTTAATCTCCAATCTAAGGGAAAAAATGTCATTGCTAAAAATATTTAAGTTTTATTCCTTTGTTTTCTATTTTCCAAGAAAGAAAAATTACCACTATTTCCCCCCAAGCAATGACTTACAGAAACTTTAGCCTCTTTCCCAAAATGCCATCTCATAATATGAAAAGAGGAAATATATATATAGGATAAGAAAGAGTGTTTGACCAGGAAAAAGCATGCACCAAGGAAAAGAATTCCTATCTAATAAATGGTGCTGGGGTAACTGATTAGCCACATGTAGAAGTCTGAAACTGGACCCGCTCCTCTTCCCATTGACAAAAAACTGACCATTGCCAGAGAAAAGATTTAAATTTAAGACATAAAACAATAAAAATTTTAGAAGATAGTGTAGAGAAAATGCTTGAAAAAATTGAGAAAAGATTTTATGAAGAAGACCCCCTTGGCAACTGCAGCAACAACTAAAATAAATAAATGGGATGTGATCAAGCTAAAAATCTCCTGCACAGCTAAGGGTACCACAACTAACAGACGCTTTTGGAATGGAAGAAGATAATTGCATGCTCCAAATCTGACAAAGGGCTGACAACCAGATATAGAGTACTCAATTTAATCAATAAGAAAAGAGCAAACAAACCCATTTATAAGTGGGCAAGAGATTTGAACACAAACTTCTCTGAAGATGACAGATGAATGGCCAACAAATACATGAAAACATGCTCATCATCACTAATCATCAGAGAAATGCAAACCCAAACCACACTGAGATCTCGTATAACTCCAGTAAGATTAGCCCACATCACAAAGTCCCAAATCTGCAGGCACTGGCGTAGATGTGGCGAGAAGGGGACACTTTTGCATGATGGTGGGATTGCAAACTAATACAACTTTTATGGAAAAAAGTATGGAGAATTCTCAAAGGACTGTAAGTCGACCTTCCACTTGATCTCACGATCCCATTACTAGGTATTTACCTAGAAGAACAAAAAAATCATTTTACCACAAGGACATTTGCACTGGAATGTTTATTGCTGCTCAGTTCACAATTGCTAAGATATGAAAGCAACCCAAGTGCCCGTCAACCCAAGAATGGATTAACAAACTGGTGTATGTAAACCATGGAGCCATTCAACCAGAAGAAAAGATGGAGACTTTACATCTTATGTGTTTACCTGGATGGAGTTAAAACACATTTCTTTTTTTTTTTTTTTAATTAAATCATAGCTGTGTACATTAATGCAATCATGGGGCACAAAGTGCTGGTTTTATATACAATTTGAAATGTTTTCATCAAACTGGTTAACATAGCCTTCACAGCATTTTCTTAGTTATTGTGTTAAGACATTTATATTCCACATATAAACACATTCTTGTTAGTAAAGTATCTCAAGAATGGTATCCAAAGTACTCAATAATAAAATGAAACCAATATATGAACAACTGCATGCCCACTTGGAAAAAAAAAACACAAATCTAGTCTATTAAAGTGGGGGGAAGAGAAGGAGGGAGGGTGATTGGTGGGATCTCAGCTATGTGCACAATATGAGGGGTGTTCAGCATGGCCCCTGGGCGAAAGTCTTAACTACAAGTTAAACTTCACCTTAGAATTGAAAACAATGTAACCAAATAATTTGTAGCCTTATATGAATTTGAAATTTAAAAAAAAAGAAAAAAGGAAGGATGTTTGACCAGGAATCTGAAGTGAATACTATTGATGCTGAACTAACATCCTTTTCTCTTTGTGCTCTTGCTAACAGAGATCAGTTTATATTCAGGTGACCAACCATCTCCCCTAGGGACACAATGGATGGCCACACCTTCCTGGATCCATAGGTAATGAGATTAAGGCAATCAATCTATGCCAATCTACTGGGTAAGTCTTTATAGTCATTACATAAGAGCTATAGAATGTGTGAGTTCAATGCTTCATTCTGCCCAAAATTCAACCTGCCAGTGATAAGGAAAGGTATTTTACAGAAGGGTAGTGCAGCTGTTCATCATCCCCCTGCCACCATCATCATCACCACTGTTAACAGTTCTTGGAGTTGTACATATATTATGTCATTTAGTCCTCAAAATAATCTCATGAGATACACAATATTACTAGACCATGGGGTTTTTAAAGCATAAATGTAAATTCTTTGACATTCCTGCAATAAAGAGTTGTATCTAGGTCCTTCCCTCTTGAGTCTGGGCTGACCTTAGTGCCTTCTCTGGAACCAGTGGAACACAGAGGAAGTAATGCCACGTAACTTCTCTGAGGCTGGGTAGAGAAAGGCCCTTAGCTTCTACCTGCTGGGGACATTAGCTCTATGGGAAGCCACTCAAAGAATGCACCTAACCTGGGATCGTCATGTGGGAGAGACTACAGCCGCTCAGGGATCAACGTCCCCAGTTGGGATCTCAGCTGATAGCCAGTGCCAACTGCCAGCCACATAAAGGACATCCAGCCCAGCTACAGCCCGATGCAGAGATATACCAAGGCAAGACCTCTCCAGACTTACGACTCACCAAATTGTGAGCAAATGACTCACAATGACTATGAAATGACTTTGTTAGGCATGATCTCTATGTTATAGGTCAGAAAACAAAGGCATTCTCAGAAATCAAAGATACATCCTGATCATAAGCGTGGCACGCTTCCCTTTCAGACTACGGATAAGCCATCTAGCCACAGATTTCAAAGTCCTTTCCAACTTAACAGCCTACTTAAAACTTAAAGTAACACGTTTTTCTATTTTTGGCTTATTTGGGGGTTTTAAAATATTACTCACTATGACACTTGGTGAAGAAGGAAACAGAGTAACACCAGAAATAATTACATAGATAATTATCTGAAGCAAATATTGAACACTTGGTTTTAGGATATAAAATCAAAGTTATCAGAGATCTCCATTCCAGCTCTTCCTCTCAGTTTTGCTATTTATATTCATGGTCTCTTTATTCCTGCCATTATCTTGGCTTGTTTGTTGTCTCTGGACCCATCAGAATTGAGTCACTGAAAGACAGGGACCTTGTCTTGTGCCAACTGCTCTATTCCTAGTGCCCAGAAGAGAGCTGATGTATATCAAATGCTCAGTGCATGTTGAGAAAGCAAATTGAATGAAGGCTAGAAATCTTGGTCTTTAACATTTTTCTTTCCCTCTTCCCCCATATCCAATCATAGATTATAAATTGAGAATATTGTTTAGGTCTGTTTTCCCCCATTACAGCAATTATCCCAAATTAAGTATTTCATTTCTTCATTCTAAGCAGACTACCATGAATGATGAGCCTTTATGCCTTCAAATATTTTATGCTTCCATCTATTATAGTCCTAAAAATGTTAATGGCCTCCATTCCTTGCCAAGTGGAGGGCCAAGTTCTTCAACGTCTTTCCCAGGATGACCTCTTGGACTCCTTCACTGGCTGTATCCTTATGAGTTCTCCAGTTATCACCAAAGGGAATTGCTCACTCTTTCCAAGATAAGTGGACTGATATCTGATTACAGGTGATTATGCCTCTATTTCTTATGCCTTTTCTAGAATCCCCCACCCATTAAAATCCAACCAGTTCATCAAGGCCCATCTCAGGGCCAGTGGCACTTCTGTACGAACCATTTCCCTCACCCCACTACCGTATGTGGTACCTCCTATCCCTGAACCATCTACATTCTGTAGCACGCCAGGAGCGGTTTTGCCTTGACCTCTAGTTTTGTGTACATATGCCTTCTTCTACTGTATGCACTTAATGAAGTTTGAGAATACTTCATATTCATTTTTTAAAATTCTATAAAGGATGTATTCTAACAAGATGTCAACCACAGTAGGAAACCAATAACCATTTAATGAACTGAATGAACATTTAGGAAAGCTATGTGCAAAGGACTCCCCAATCTGATGCAAAAAAAAGCAATTAAGTTTAAAAATATCCATCCTAATAAAAGTTATTAGGGAAGTACCCTCCTGATAAGTGGTCCCAACAAAGAGGCAACATCCAAAACTAAAGTCTTAGGGCAAGTCTTACCATTCCACTGCAGTATTTGCTTCTAAGCTGCCCAATGACTTAAAAGGAAATTTTAAATTATTTGACTATAATTTGGGAAAACCTTTCTAAGCAAAACACAAAGTCTGGAAATCAAAAAGGAAACCAAGTGATAAATGTGGATACCTACATATAAATGTAAACTTCCACATGGCCAAAGTGCTGTAAGTGAACATCAAAATACATATTAGGGGAAAATGTTTCTAACATGTAGCACAGTCCATGCATCAAATTTCTTAACCGGCAAAGAGTTTCAAAACTCAGTAAGTAAGAAGCAAATATCCCAGGAGAAAATAGGCAAACAGGTATTTAAAAAAGTAGAAACGACCAATCAATATATGAAAAGATCTGCATTCAGCATAAAGATGTGACGAATGGGAGGCAAAGGTCTGGAAGATGTATAATTCACTCTTTTATGGGTGGGGGTGGATACAGCAGTAGCCTTTTTTAAGAAAAGTAACTTGGCAATATTGGTCAAAATTGAAAATAACATATGCTCTCTGTGCTAGCCGATTCCCCCTACAGGCATTTATCCTATAGAAACATTCAGTCAGTGAAAAAGGATTGTCATTGCAACGTGTAAAACAACTGGGAACAACCAATGGAGAGAACTGAAAGCCACTGCATTTACTGTTACACCCCCTGCAGCCGTTTTTATCTCTTCAAATGTCTTGAGTGAAAAAGACAGGGCACAGAACAATATTCTGTTTCGATCCCATCTGAATTTTCTAAAAGTAACAGAAGGACAGGCGCACATATAGTTGCATGCAGGATTGAGATATTTCTGGAAGGGTCTTCGTGAAACTGTTAACAGCATCCTCCTGGTTACAGGAGAGGCAGAAGGGCTTTTCCTTTACATTTTACTTATTCCTGTTGTATTTTTTTTTATTTTTCATTCCAATAAACTACACATATCCTTTTCTTTTCTAAGAAGAAATTTAAGAGCTACCTTATCCACTTATTTTCTTTCAGTCGTTTTTGCCAAAATGTACATAGTCCTTAACGTTGGTGCTAAACGTCCTTCATCCTTTGCACAGAGGTCCTTGTGATGGTTTGTGGACCCCGTGTTTTGATCAGAGCAAGCTGAAAGTCAGGGAGACTAATAAGGGCTCTTCAGAAGTACAAGAGCTACACTGAGCCCTGAGAACTAGAGGATAAATGGAAACACATGCCAATGCTATGGGCAGCCAAGGAATTTCAAAGGAAAACATGAGCAAACAAGGAGAGTGCGCCTTGTAAATCGCCTGTCAGCTTCTCTCCCGCACACATTCCAGTAGCCGACTCAGAAAGAAGAGCAGCTGGCCAAACCCTGCACGACAGGTGAAACCTATTACTCTCCCACTCTCTCAGAGCCCAGAGAGCATGCACTAATAAATGCCAAGGGCATGGGCTGGACACAGCCCTGCTGGAGAGTGCACACCCCAAATTTCCATCAGACAAATGAGTAGGGCAGAGAGTTAAGGAGGCAAGGATTATGTGCAGCTAAGTAGACATGTCTGTCTGGCCGTCAGAGAAAGACAATATATAAATGCCTAAACTATTTTGTGTAAAAGCTACTTGTGAATATGTGATGCTGCTATGCACATGCGCATGGCTTGGTGAGGCTGACGCTCATCGGGAAACTGCAGGATAGTTGGCAGGGCAGCTGGGGCTTCAGCTGGGTGGAGCATCTAGAGATGCTTTTCCTTCAGTCTAGTGTTCTCCATCCACAAACCAAAGAGGTTGGCGGTGCTGTCTCCAAACACAATAATTATGGCTCAGGAGACTCCTATGACAGTCGGAACAGGAAGGGGGCAATGTCCCAGCAACAGTCAAGGGAGAGAGACTCTGTTCCTAATGTTGAAAATGGTGCAGAGCAAGTGACCTGCAACCTCATGAGGTGTGTCCTCGCAGGGGGGAGAGTCAGCTTTAGCGCCCCCAAAACTAAAGATGTGAGCAGAGCCGGCCTCTGGCCTGCAAGCACAGAATAGAAAGGGAAGGAGGGAGAAACCAGGGCTTTCTCTGACCTGATGGGCTGTTAACCTGTCACACCACGTGCACAGAGCTGGTGAGGAATGTTACAACAGTAGTAAGGAGAACTTCAAACCAATCACACATTTCCAGTCCAAGCAGCCTTGTCTCAGTGCTCACCCCTGCAGGGTTCCCACAGTTGAAACACCTTCAGGGTGGCCAGCGGTGACAGGGAGCATGAAGGGCACAGTGAGGTTTGGCCAGGATAGAGGTGCCCTCCGGCTGCCCACACTTCCACCTGCCTTTGCCTCTGTCTCTCAAGATCTTGGCAGTGGCCAGGGCTCTCTGGCGAGCGAGTGCCGGCAGTGCCTGGTGTGTGGTATGACCAGAGTCCCGTGAAGTGGGAGATAACAATCTGGAGAAATACCCACTTCTTGCCCCCTCAGTTTTATTTGGACACTCGGTGATGTGAGGCTGGACCTGGTTCACTGATGCAGTAGAAAGAGTGGGAGGAGAAACCAGCCCCTCTGGAGTCCCAGACAGGGCTGTGGTCCAAGTTCCCTGGAAGCAAAGGGCGCCCCTCTGCCAGGCTGTGGAGGTTCCAAGCCCAGCTCCTCCAGCTGCAGCTGCTCGGCGTTAGGCCAGGTGCTGAGCTTACTAGGTATCTGTCTCATCGCAGTGGAAGGACGGCCACCCTGTTCAGAAGCTCTCGTGAAGGACCGGACTGGGTCTCACAGCAGGGAGGGTCTCCGTGCTGGGATGGTTCCGCCCAGCTTGCTCTCTTCTGCTCACATGACTACTCAACTCAATATTCCCAACTCTGGTTTTGCACAGTAAGAATCCCAGGGCCTTTGTCCCAGGAAATGTCCTCTTTATCTGTTAAAACCCAGCTTAAAACAAACACATCCTTTCCTTGATGCTCTTCCTCCCCCATCTTGGAAAGGAAAACAAGGACTCTTCAAGGTCACTGCATGTCCTTCATAAAGGAATCGGCCAGCAAGTGGACAGATTTCTTAAAGGGTTTGCTTCAGGGTGCCTTGCATTTTCCTTAGGCTTCCATCAAGAACTGGAGGAAATCGAAGTCCGGACCCAAGCATTGAGGTGAGTTTCCAGCAGGGCCTGCAGAATGGGGCACCCTCAGCTGAAACAGCAAGAAGAACTGTTCCCTCCATCTCTCTCCTTACAAAACTGATGTGAGTGGGGAAGAATCTTGACAGACGTTTTTCAACTGGCTACTCTTACCTCCTGAGCCTTCAGATTTAGGGACCTCCCTGTCCCTGTATTTGAGGTAGGAGAAAGCAAAAGACCAGAGTTGCCAGGTGAAGAAAATGATGGCAAGGATGGGTAAATGTGAGCTACGTGGATGAAAGGGACGGCTGGGGCTGACACGGGTCCACCCAGAGCTTGGTGCTCCTCCAAGGTAGTGAAGACCAGTTCAACATGACAACCAACAGCAACCCGGTGAGCACCTGGGGGCTCCTCCAGGCATGCTCTCTGATTCCCATAAGCGAAGTTCTCACTGAAGTCCACAGAACCCGCACTCGTTGAAATTACATTCAAAGTCACGTATTGCTGCATTTTAATGAAAGGAGGGTCCATAGTTTTCATCAATTCTATCTCAGTTCATTCTGGGTACTATAATAAAATACCATAAAGTGGGGAGCTTATAAAAAACAGAAATTGATTTCTCAAAGTTCTGAAAGGTAGGAAGTCCAAGATCAAGGTGTTAGCGAACTCGGCACTAATCATTCATGAGGGGGGTTTCGCCCTCAGGATCCAATCACCCCCCAGAGCTCTTAATATCATTGCAATGAAGATTAAGGTGTCAACATATGAATTTGAGGTAGACATAACCATTCAGATCATAACAGATTCTTTACAAGGCTTGCAATGTGATTTTAAAAGATGAGTATCGTGCATATTAACCACTTGGGGAATCTTTTTAAAGTGCATATTCTTATTTGTAGGTCAGGATGGTGCTGGAGATTCTGTGTTTTTTAAACATCCCTTGATGTCAATGCTGCTGGTCTATTGTCCACACTTTGAGTGGCGAGGACCAAGTTGTGGATCTTACATACCAAAACCAACAGCCTCTGGATTGCCAAAGCACATGCACCCAACAGGATTTAGATACAAAGTGCCTGGATTTTAGGACGTGTGACGGCATGCACATGAGACAGGGAACGCTCTGGCAGGCAGCACCGGTGCATTCTGAGAGCCCTCTGGAGTTCAGGACCAGCTCATTGCTAATACCAGAGAACTCGGCAGCCTACTTATATTCAAGCCTTTCTCTCATCAAGTTCAGAAAAAGACAACTAGAGTACCAGGTTCCAGGACCCTTCTTGTTTATTCAGAAAGAAATCCAGCAAAGCAATAGTTCGTCTCATTCTGGCTTTCACCTACCACCTCTGGGAAAGTGTCTAGAATAGTAAGGATGGTCAATAAACTCATGTAGTTTATAATGAATTTGCATGGTCCTGATTATTTATGCATATAAAAGATCAGATTAAAATTCTGCAGGCAGATTGAATATTGCTGGCAGCTAGTCAAACTGGCAAACTCTGTCAATACAATGCACATCTTTTTTCTTAATCTTTCCCCTTTATTGACCTTTTGTTTTTCTTTTTAAATTTCTGATTAATATGAGGGTGTATAGGATTAGGTTACATTGTCCACTTTTGTAAGGTCAGTTGTGCGTTATAATTGAGTCCTTCACCGCAAAAGTGTGCCATGTACCCCTACACGGTACCCCTTAGGTGAGAACTTCCTGAATCTCCCTCCCCGCCTCTCCACTTATGATTTTCTTTCTTGTGAGCCTGGATTTATTAATTTACTAGTTTCAACTTAGTTCTGAGTGCATGGGATGCTTGCTTTTCTATTCCTGAGATACTTCACTAAGGAGAATATTCTCCAAGTCCACCTAGGTAAATATGAAAGATGTGAAGTCTCCATCGTTTCTTATGAACAGTATTATGATATGCACATACCACAGTTGGTTAACCCATTCATAGGTTGATGGGTGCTTGGGTTGTTTCCACAGCTCTATGATTATGAATTGAGTTGCTATAAACATTTGAGTACAAGTGTCCTTATGGCAAAATGATGTTTTTTTTCTTCTGGGTAGATACCTAGTAATGGGACTGGGGGTGAATTGGAAGGTCTACTTTTAGCTCCTTGAGGAGTCTCCATACTTTCCCCTTTTTAGTTTGCTATCCCACCAATAGTGCATAAGTGTCCCCCCAAATATAGAATGTTTTATATATCTGCATGTCATTTTTGGGAGAGGCTGAAAGGTAGTGCCCAGGGAGGAGACTAGGGGTGGAGATGTTCAGGCAGGTTTATTAAAAAGGGACAGTGACCTGCCTGGGCAGGGGAAAGATGGTCTCTGTGCCTGGGAGCAGTTAAAGACCCCTTTTAAATGGGGCCAAAGAGGGGTGGGCAAATTCCACAGCTTGCCCCAAAGGTTTTGGTGGGTTTGTGTCCTTTGGCTCGAATTTTGGGGGTGGATCTAACTAGGTCCTTTGTATTCTTTGTTTTAGGAGAGGAAGAAGGGGGGAGGATTCCCTTAGGGCCACATTAGGGCCCCAGTACCCCACTCTTATTAAAAGGGGGTGTCAGGGACGTTTTAGGCCCCCCACCAGGTGCCATGCTAATATTCTGTCTTGTTCCAATTTTAGTGCAGGTGCTACCCACAGGAGCAACCTCAACCTCACCATCTTGGCTCAGCTGCCAAGTGAATGAGCAGTCTTAAGGCATTCAGGCTAAGAGAGGAAATCTATCCGTGGCAGGTAGAATTCAGAGTGTCTTATAGCTGAGTTGTGCATCAACAACTCTATCCCCAGAACACAAAGTATCATAAAGGCTGAAATCTAAATTGAAGTCTAAAAATAGCATGATAAAATTATTTCCCTCTTTCACTTCGCTGGAGAGCAAGCCAGCTGACATCAATGTCTGCAGGGCACAACTGACTTCTCGGAGTTTACGTGGAAAGAGCGATTACACAACTGCCTTTCTTGGGAACAGACAGACTGCCTCAGAAAATATGGAAAGGAAAGCAATTACTCTGTTGCCAAAAACCAATAATGGATATTTTATGATTACTAATGGGGGGGCGGACCGCTGAGCAGCAACCCACCACTAAGTGAATCTGTAGGACGCTCCAAGAGAGGGACACACTTTTGTTTTCTTTTCATTGCTCAGCCAGCCATTTGAATGAGACACCAAACTTTCGGCATGGCCTGTCACATCCTTATCAATATTCAGTGCCACTGCACTCTGGCCACATTATCTCCACTGGATGCACCTAGCGACAGGCTCCACGCTGTGGGGATTGCTTTCCCTTTGTCTCTAAATGAGAGGCAGATGAATCAGGGTACCTGACTTGTCAGATACAGGAAACTAATTTGCAAGAAATCAGAAAGACATTTTGTAGCAAATATTTACTTTTCTGTTTGTTTCCTACCGATATTGAACATACCATCTAATCTGGAGGATGCAGGATTGACAATCTCTGTGAACAAAGGGAAGTTATGGCTCACTGTAAAGAAAACAATGCTGTCAATTCAGCCCCTGGTGGAAACACTCCCGCAGCTGGAGGTTCATTTGTCACAGAGAATGAAAGGGACCGTGAGGAATGCAGGTGGAGAGAGAATGTGATTCCTCTGAATTTATATTGCTCCCTAAAACCAGTTCCCCCCAAACCACCTTACAGCCACTAAATTTCAATAGAATATGTTCCTTCAGGTCCAAATAAACAAGTAGCTTTGCCCAGAGATGACCATTAGCAACTTCAGATCCCCAGACGGGGAAAACTGAGAGTAAAGAGCACTGAATTAGAAGATGCTGGAGGAGGAGACAGACACGGGTCCCTCTCTCTGTGTCCAGCTGGGAACACCGCACTTGTCATGCATTATTTCATTTTATTGTACAATTTCACTATGAGGTGGGTATATTATTATAATCTCAACTTTACAGATTAGGACACTGGCCCAACTCATGTCTCACAGTATCAAATTGATTTTCACTCATTTCATGAGAATCATTTCAAAGTCTCCTTCTTTACCTGGGAAAGACAATCTCCTATTCTACGCAGAAACCAAATAAAACACTTAGGAATTCATGCCACTAGTCATTTTGGAAGCAAATACACAGCATGGGGCCCATACAGTCACCCTTACCTGCTATATTGTGTGTGTGTGTGTGTGTGGTAGGCCTTGCTCATATCTGTGAAAATACAGAAACATTTCTCTGGAGGTGAAGTGGTAAATGTAACAGACATAGCAGACAGGAATATGCTTCTCTCTGCTGCCAGTTATAAACACAACATTTCAATGGGAAGCTATTTGAGAATTCTACACACACACACACACACACACACACACACACACACACGTGAGTCTGGCCTCATCCTCACTGTTCTGGTTTCCCAGGGCTCTCCCACTCTCCCTCTCCCTCTCTCTCTTTCTCTCTCTCTCCCTCTCTCTCTCCCTCTGCCTCTCTCTCTTTCTCTCTCTCCCTCTCTCTCTTTCTCTCTCTCTCCCTCTGTCTCTCTCTTTCTCTCTCTCTCCCCCTCTCTTTCTTTCTCTCTCTCTCTCTCTCTCACACACACACACACACACACACACACACACACACACACACATATCCAGCCTCTGATCCTCACCGTTCTGGTTTCCCAGGACTCTCATCTCTGGTCTTTTCAATATTCCTCCTTCTACTCTTGCCATGAGCAGCAAATGTGTATTCAGCATGTGCCATTAATGCTGAAAACATGACTTTCACATCATTCAATCTGCATAATGGCATATGAGGGAGTATAGAATTTTATTTCCTTTTACAGACAGAGAAATTGAAATTTAGAGATATTAGGTAATTTACGCAGTGCAACAGAACTGGAAAGTATTGAGGAGGCCACACGCACATGATCTGACTGCAGAACCCGCACCCTTGACCCTGCGTTATCCTGGTTCCTCGCATCCCCATCAGTTCACGTCCTTGCCGGTCACCTGCCCCCTTCCCCTGGTTATCTCAGCCAGCTCTTCCGCCAGCTCAAATGCTACCTTTTTCTTGGCACCTTTCCTTGGCCTATTTTTTATGCAGTACTAGTTTCTGCTTCATTTTTCTCTCTATTCTCTATAACATCTTCATTACGTCCCAGCCATGAGGTGGAAATCTCCTTATGGAAAGGCCAGGTGCCCACTCACCCCCACATCCCTGGTACCCAGCATGGTGCCTGGAACGTGGATAAAGCTGCAGAATTGTCTGGAAGCCCATGGTTGGGTTCACGTTCTGTTTTGTACTCCCTATACCCATTAGGGGTGAAGAACATATTGCTGACATCTCCTGAGGACATCTCTCTATACTTGTAACCATGGATTTGAACTTTCGCTCTCTCCTCTGTTTTTGTCAGGGTCAAAGAGTCCAAAATATACTTGAAATAATATTTTCTAGTTTTTTAATCACCTCAATCATCCAATTTCTCCACTTCTCTTTGCAAAGTGTTCTGTTCTCCAACATATCCCATTCTAATCTGTGTTTGCTGATAAATGTGTACCTTATTTTAAAAGTAATTAAAATTTCTGAATTCATAAAATATATAAAATAGAGGTCACTGGTTTATTCACAAAAGGGTTGACTGTGAAGTTCTTTTAAGTACTTATCTTTCTTGATATGTTTATCTGTTTGTTGAAAGATCAGCAATGTCTTGATAGAGTGTGAGAGGCAGATCTGGAGTCCTAAGGCCTGGGTTTGAATCCTGGCTTCACCCCTCACCAAGCATGTGATTGTAGGCAAGTGATTTAACCTTTCTAAACCTCAGTTTCCTCATCTGTAAAGTGAGGATAATGAAAGGTATCTACCTCATTGGTAACAGTGCCTGTACATGATAGATACCACTACCATTATATCTACTATCACCAGCTTATCAACACCACAATAAGGCCCTCCACGGTCAGGCCCCTGATTGTTTCTCTAAGCCAGTCATCAGGTTTTGCTTCTCAGCTCCAAATTTGCCCTTCATCGCCTGCTCAGCAAAAATTGAGACAGGCTCTTTATTTTTCTCTTTGACAGTCGGCACAATATTAAATTTTGTCAGCAGAGGGAGCAAGAGAGATCTTGGAGGAGAAAAGATTTGAGTCTCCGGTCTGTCTAGTGTACTCTTGGTGAGCTCCTGAAAAGCAGGTGGCTTCTCCAGACGTGGCCCTTCACACGCACACATCTCCAGCTCCCAGCTCCTGACAACGCATGTGTTTTCCTCAGCACCCAACTCCCGCAATCCAATGGCTTCTCCAGCACTTGGCTTCTACTGTTTGGGCAGCTCCTCCAGCATCTGAAGCCAACAACTTCCCTAGAAGGCCTTCGAGCATTTGATTAGTAGACTGTCTGTGGTGAGACAACTCCTTATGAACAGTCATCCTTGGCGTCATGAAGGGTGGGTTTCCAGAAAGTTCTGGAAAGAGGAGTTCCAATAAGTTATACTGCTGTGGGACCACACACCATAGTGAGTTTTTGGCTATCCAGGTAGCCATGGTCATGCCCTAACAACATCTAGGTCTTAACCTGGGAGTGGGAGACCCTCTATCTCAGCCTTATACCTGGTAGCTTCTTTATATATCTGCTTTTTTTGGAGAGTTTTCTCACTTCGCACTGGTAAATCTCTCATTACTCCAATCTTCTGTTACAATTAATAATTCTTTGTATTATATTGTCTCCATTTAAATTGGTGGTTTCTGTCTCCCACCTTGTGGCCATCTAATATTCTGTTCTAATAGGATGATTTAAGACAGTCAACTGGCCAAAGTCAAAGTCTTCTTCATATTTCATATGTTAAATCTGTTATGACACAGTTTACATGGAACTGGTATGGAAAGCATTTTAGAAAAGAAATCGGCAATGAGAATTTTTCACACAGGTTTTTGTTCATTTAAATGACTTCCTCGTTATCTATATTCATCACTTGTACTTGGTATATTTTCCTTTTCTTAAAATTGTTGAGAAGAGGGCCTTCTTTGGAAAGGTCTATACCTTTCCTCAGACTTCCACCTCTACAAAAAAGGACCCAAAGAAAGTAAGGACATAAGATGCCTTTTAGACAAATGGTGTCAGTCACCATCAATTCAAAGCTTCAGGGCTCTTGGGCAAAGAGAAATTAATTTTCTTGCCTGTCACTAACAAATAAGGTAGAAACCAACCAAGTCCCTACCAATGAAAAATGGTTAAGCAAATTATGGTGTGTGTACTTAATGGAACATTAAGTACTATTGAAACTATGGTCATAATTACCATATAGTAACACAGGAACATATATTTTTTTGGAAACTATCATGGTGAAAAATAGCAGTATTTCCAAAATCAATGCAAACAATTGATTATAACTGTTGCTAGTCCAAGGAGATCTTGGGGTGATATATTGCACTATGAGGAGTAAAACAGACATCAGCATAAAATGGGTGACAAACAGAGCTTTGTAAAATCTGGATTTGAAGAGGATTGTGGTTTCTACTTCTGTAGGATCGAATCTTTTCTGATCAGATGACTGACAGATCTATAACAAGAAGATGAATAAAGTTCTGATGGGTTCTATTTCCCGTGCCCGGGAAGTTTTACTTTCAGAGTCAAATTAGTGTGCTTAGTCTCACACCTTTCATCTAAGGGGAGATGGTGAATATATAAAGGTAAAAATTATTAAAAAGCAGTGAAAAGATAAAAATTGAATAAAAATTGTTTCCACAGGTGGAGGGTAGGAATAGGTTGGCAAGAGAGAATGAAAGCCGTACTTTTGTGAATGTGTCTTGCTTCATACATTTGAATGTGAACCATAAAGTTGTGTGATATATATTTTAAAATAGCAACCACTAAATAGAAAGTAAAATAAAACAAATAAACCTATCTGTGCGTTAAGCTAATGATGCACTGAGTTGGTGGTTTAACTATAACAAGGGGAATTAAAGTGACTTTAAAACTCTGTGATTCAACTGTATTTTGTCAGTATTTATGGTCTGTATTTATCTTAAGAATACAAAACCTGCAAGTTTTTTAGTTATAGCATGTTCTCATATACTCCAAATATACTATTTTATGTCTATGCATTAGCATTTTTGTATGCGTAGACAGATATACTATTACTTAAGGACAGGATATATTATTTCATACATAAAGATAGATAATATGTAGAGACATATTTATATGTGTATAAATAATTATATTAATGATATTAGAACCAGAATTTTCAGCACAAAATAAATTATAAAATCACAGAAATAAAATAAAACCATGTAATATTACCTTTGAACCCACAGAAATAACAGTATAAACTTGTGACATACATTTTTTGTAAAATAAAATGTTCTAGACCTGTCTAATGATATAGTAAAAAAACAATGACTAGGCTGGTAGCTCTGACCATTTACAAGACTCAGACTATGGTCTCTAACTATCATTTCCTACTAAACAAAACAAGGGCTTCCTGGAGTAAACACTGATTCCTCATCTGAAGCAGTAAATGTACAAGATGAGTCTGAAATTCCTTGTTTCATCCAGACAAAAAGAAGTTTCTAGGTTGATTTCAAAGGATTTGGAGCCAATTTGAAGGGGCTCTAATTGGTTAAAGATAGGATAATTTACTGGTGAAACTTATTAAAGGTAGAGTATCAATGTCTTTATATAGTGATCAAGAAAATGCCATGAAGGCTATCTGTAACAGTACGATCAAAACATTTCTGATTGTATATGAAGCACATCGTGCCCTATGATTGCACCAATGTACACAATTATGATTCAATAAAATTATTTTAAAAAAAGAATACAGGTTTAATTCTTTCGACTGTTAGAATTTGCCTTAGAAAATGGAGGTATCTAGGTCCTACCACAAAGGTCCTAAATTTGAATATGGCTGGGTCCCACCTCCCTCTGTACTTTCCCAGCCTGTTTGCTGCTTTAAGTTGTAGATAAACTGAATTTTTTTTCTTCTAATGTATCCTTTGCTCTCTTGCTTCTAGCCCTCCACACAGATAACCCTTCTGCCTGAAATACTTTTTCCTACTCCTTTCCTATCCTCGCACCTCCTTTGTCTCTTTGATAAGACTCTGCAGACAAGCTTCCCTGATTTTGCTTCTATGAGAACTTTGCATTTCTCTGTCATAATAGCTACAACTGCCTCTTTACCTTCCCTGCTACAGTATAAGCTCTCTGAGGTCAAGAACCAGACTCCTTTGCTCACCATGCTACTTCGGTGCCCCACACGATGCTAGGCCCTCAAGAAATATTTACTAAATGACAGATCCAGATTTTAAACTCTCCCTCTATTAAAAAAAAAAGAGCTTTTATTCTTTTACTTTTTATTTCCTAAAGGTGCTAAATTCTAATAAATCTTACTGAAGTCATGGCACCACAATATTAGCATTTATTTAGTCATCTCGCAACTCTTTTTCTCCTCCTAAGATTAGGGGATGTAAAGTCTTATGAATCTGCAAGATTTTCTTTTTTTCTATTTAAGGGGGATGGGTACACTTATCCCAAGTTGTTTTTCGGCATTTCTATTGCTGTTAGCTTTAGAGTTAAGACACGATCTAAAGGAAATGCTAATTATTAGAAACTGATCCAAAATTCAAAGAGGAAGTAGAAGGGGCTGAGGGTGAAGTGACAGTAGGTTTTTTGCCCTGGACTCCTGTTCTGCAGCACGTCTGGTCTGTTACCCACAGCTCCTCCTCACACCCACCCCACCTTTGGAGCCAGTTCTGCTCTGGAATCCGGGACCAAATCCAACTTCAGCATAAGAGCGTTTCAGTAGTTGGATTTACTCTGACCTTTTGCTTCATTTCTAGAGAATGCATTTTCTGCCTTTGTATGAGATCAGTCTGTACACTTATACTGTATTCGTGGAAGCTGGGTCCTGGCAGCAGCTCAGCAGTTCTTAGCAACCTGGACCTCTCTCTTCTGCTACTAGCCAGTCTGCTCCTACTCAGGTTCAAGCAGTCATAAATACCCTCTGGGGAAATGTGAGCACCTGTGCCCCAGCCTCTGCCTTAGAAACAACACGTACCCCTAGGTACTTCTTGTCTCCCGTCACTTTTGCCACATGCTTGCTGTGGAATCCCTCAGTTTGTTTACCCTTAGCATCGATTCCAGGAGACACATTACTCTCTATCCAGAACACAAAGTCCTCACATCAATCTTGTTTATAATTCATACTTCATTTGCACATGGTCCAAGCAAAAAATTTCAAGCACTTCCATCCTGTGACCTCTAATTTTTCTCCCTTAACATTAGGAATTAATTCAATCTACAATGATTTCTGTCTATGTGATGTCTTCTATGTAACACTATATTTTGAAAGTATATTAACTCATGTATTATGCAATGATGTTGTATAACTATACAAATAGCATCTGCTTGGATGATTGAGAATTACAAATAGAATGGTATTACCTTTCAGTCATGACTGTTTCTGAGATCCACATACCAGTATTGTCAGATCCATGGGCTATTAGGTGTCTGTATTTGGTGTCATATTCACCTTCATATATGACTTACAGGAAAAAAGAAAAATATATGTTCAAATCAGAGTTCACATCCCTTTCAGAAAAAAGTATAATGTGTAAATTAAGGCTGCTTGCTATAAGAAAAAGATTATTCTAGTTTATAAAAAAAAAACATGGTTATAAATAGTTCCTAAAGAAATAGTTCTAAAACTCTCTTGGGCCTTTGTGACTTTTATAAAATATCTTTGACTATCAAAGAAGAAATAAATCAGACATGTAAACTAAAGTTTTTTCTTGCAAAGAAATACAGTGAAATTGTGTTAAAATCAATTCCGCAGGATTTATGGGTAATTGATACTTAATGCCAGTAGTGTTGCTTCTTTGGTAATCTTGACAAAAGGCCAAAATTTTTGGCAATTGAATTATTCTTACCATGATACAGATTGCATTTTAAATTTTGCAAATGTCTGTTGATTGGCTACTATGACCATTACTGGAAACTAAGCACTCAGGGTTTGATTCTGGCTGTAAGGAATCACAGGTGTTCGAATTACAGTCGACTTGTTCTCTCTTTTAACTCTTACTCATATCTAAACTAAGTTAAAAAAAATATGGGTGAAGAAAAACAAAAAAAGAAAAAAGGGAGGCAGAAAAAAATTTTGCTGAAGAACCATTCTTCAAAGAATATTTTATTTGTTTTTCTTCTTTTTTCAAAAGGTCAGCCTCAGATAAACAGATTAGATTTGGTTTCTTCTTTGCCATTGGTTCATTCTTTGCTGATAACCTGTTGATCATATTTGACAGTTTATTTTAGAAGCAAACAGGCTTCCAAATTAAGCCACATTGGGAAGGTTTTGTGATTCAGGGGTCCATCCTGTCCCTGAATAAAGAATCCTATCCTCCGATTGTTGGTTTACCAAGTAATGTGTAACCCACTCACGCTGAAAAGGACACTGATTTATGTCAAATTGCAAAGTTTCATTGATTGTTTTGCATGGTGCCATTTAGCCTATATATCTTACAATGTATATCCAATTATTTTAACCCCTGCATTGTACCTTGCAATAAAAAAGAAAAACTCAGTATAAGAAGACCTTCTTCCTTCCTTTAAACTTTCCCTTAAAAACCTTCTAGCTTTTCAGCTTTTTTGGCTTGGAGGAGGCCAAGGTGCAACTTTCTTTGGTCATCTCGAATCTCGGTTCATCTGACACCAGCCGCCTCCACCACGCCACCTAAGTTTGACCCCAACAAGATCAAAGTTATGTACATGAGGTACCCTGGTGGCAAAGTCGGTCCCACATCTGCCCTGGCCTCCAAGATTTATCCTTTGGGTTTGTCTCCAGAAAAGGTTGGTGATGTCATTGCTAAGGCAACTGGTGACTGAAAGAGTCTGAGGATTACAGAATGTGGACACGTTTTTATTTAACTTTAAAGCCCTATGCACCAATAAATTAAATGATTGGGGGTAAAGAATTCAACAATCAACTCTCTCTGTGTTGATTTTACATTTTTCATTGTGTTATGATATTAAATTGCATACTAGGCCAGAAGCTTATGGCTTTGTGCTAGAAGGATGAGAATTTAATGATGTATAAAACACATCTACAAGAGGCAATGTCAATGATGATGATGTCCTATCATCTTAAGAGGCCTACATAACTGTATTATAAACTGGGACCTAAGGACATACAGCACGTTGACATCAACTTGTAAATCAGCTACTCAAGGGCCCAAGAGCTTCATGATCTTGGAGCTGGGTCAGTTGGTGTGTTTTCTTAAAAAAAAAAAATTCAAAATATACAACACTCCTAGAGGAATAGAGGACTGTTTTCTTTATTAAAGTATTATTCTAAAAATAAGTTTGGGCTTATTCTGTGTTGAAATGAAACAATACATGTACAGGTCCTAGAACCAGAATGATATATATATGTATACACACACACACACACACATACAGAGAGGTCATATTTTAAATTGCACATATACTTTATGCCCACCCTGTATCTATAAACATGTGTATGTTCATATATATACATACATATACAATATACGTATATACACACATATATATAATTTTTCACTGTAAAAGTTAGATGACAACAAGAAGTTGCTTCTTCCTTGTTATTACTAAATGCTGAAGCATAGAGATGGGAAAGAGAAATTGAGGTTGGACTGGAAAGCTGATTGATTTCAGGAAAGGAGAGTGCCCTGATCTACTCCCTACTTCCTCAATTTAGTTAAGAGATCTTCAAAAAATAACCCAACCAAATTCATTTATCTTACAACTTGGAGACTTTTTAAGAATTCTTCCTAAACTTCTTTAGTTCTGAAAGTCAGTTCTATTTAATGACATACTAATCTCTCCTAATATTCTTAGGTTTTAAGGCAGCAACAGCAGCCTGCTTTATGCCCTGGGCAACCTCTCCCACATTAGTTCTTCACAGCCTGCCAAAGAAGGAGTTGTCAATTTGTCTAGATTTTTACCTCCAAATTGGACGAAAAACACTGCAATTCACTACATAAACAGAAGTAAAGGCAAATACCAAATGATCCTCTCAATAAATGTATAAAAAGGTATTTAACAAAATTCAGCATACATGTTTGACAAGAATACTCAAGATAATAGGCATAAATGGAACATTCCTTACACTGATAAAAGCCATCTCTGACAAACACACAGCCAACTTCATGTTGAACAGAGAAAAACTGAAAGCATTACTGGTTAGAAATGGAACTAGAAAAGGATACCCACTGTCACCACTACTGTTCAACAAAGTGCTGAAAGTATTAGCCAGTACAGCCAAACAAGAGAAGGATGTCAAAAGTATCCAAATAGGGACAGAGGAGGTCAAACTATTGCTCTTTGCTGCTGATAAAATCTTATACCTAGAAAACCCCAAACATTAGACCACAAGGCTCCCAGATGTGACTAAGAAAAGCAGCAATGGCTCAAGGTATGAATTTAATGTATACAAATCATATACACTAACAACAGTCAAGCTGAGAATCAAATCAAAGACATGATACCCTACAGCAGTGGTTCTCAACCTGTGGGTTGCGACCCCTTTGTAACAATGAAAATACATCCTGCATATCAGATAGTTACATCACGATTCATAACAATAGCAAACTTACAGTTATGAAGTAGCAACAAAAATAATTTTGTGGTTGGGGGTCACCACAGCATGAGGAAGGCACATGTAAGAGACTGAAATGCACCTACACCTCTCACCACTTACAATAAGTAAGTCACAATCGATTAAAGATTTAAATCTAAAAATGAAACTATAAAGACCCTGTAAGAACTTGTGTGAAAAAAATCTTAATCTTATTGGCCTAGAGAAGAATTCATGAAGAATTCCCCACTGGTTATAGCAAGCAAAAACTGAACTAACTAAATGAGACCTAATTAAATTAAAAAGTACAGCTAAGGACACAATCCATAAAGCAAAAGACAACCTACAGAATGGTAGAAGATATTTGCATTATTTGCATCTGACAAAGGTCTAATAACCAGAATCAACAAAGAATTCGAGAAAATAAGCAAGAAAAAAGCAAACAACCCCATTACAAACTGAGCAAGAGACATGAACAGAAACTTTCCCTATGAAGACAGATGAATGACGAACAAGCACAAGAAAAATGTTCATTGTCTCCAATTATCAGAGAAATGGAAATCAGATCCACTTTGAGATGCCACCTAGTTCCAGTGAGAATGGCCCACATCACTGGTTTCCAAAGCGACAGATGCTGATGTGGGTACCTACACAGGGGACCGTTCATGCATTGTTGGTGGGGCTGTAAACTACTACAGCCTTTACAGAAAGCAGTGTGGAGATTCCTCAACTAACTAACTGTAGACATGCCATCCGATCCTGCAATACTGTTGATAGGTAATTACTCAGATGGAACAAAAGACATTTTGCCCTAAGGATAGTTGCACTTGAATGTTTTTAGCTGCACAATTCACAATCACAAAAATGTGGAAACAACCTGGTATCCTTCAACACATGAATGGATTAATAAATTGAGATTGAGGATACTGAGGAATACTATTCAGCCATAACAAAGACAGAAATTTTTGCTTCTTTTGTAAACACCTGGTTGGATGAGAACATTCTTTCAAGCAAGGTATCATAAGAATGGAAAAACAAGCATCACATATACTCAGTTGTAATTTGAAACTAATAGATCAACACCTATTGGCCCACATGAGAGAAAAACTCAGTCAAATTCAAGAAAAGGGAGAGGTCCGGTACAAAGATGGGTCTATGGCACACTTGCTCAGTGAAGGACGCAACTACAACTCAGACTTCAACCTCACAGATGGAAACAATGTAACTTAATTACACGTACTCTCACACTAACCTGAAATTCTTAAAAAAGGAAATAGATCAGATAACAGTCTATTTGGACTAGGGAAGATCTTAGAGGTCATCTAGCTCTGTTACCTCACTTAAAAAAAAAAAAGAAAAATGAAGACCCCCAAAGTGATCTGACTTGCTAAAGCAAGATGGTGTGGAGACTCCAGACCACCCCATCTCTTTCCATTGCACCACGCGGTGATCGCACAACTGGGTTTTCATTCTCTAGGTTATTACTGCCCAAGGCCAGGAACTCGTCCTGATAGCAGCACAGTAGCCAGGTTGATATAATTAATTTCCACAAACCTACCTCAGTGAGTCAAAGTATTTCACTGTACATTTGGAAAGGACTTCTGCTATGGCCTGAATGCTGGTACACTCCCCAAATTCACTTGCTGGAACCTAATGCTCAGGAAAAGAGTAGTAAGAGGTGAGACCTTTAGGGTAGTGATGAAGTTGAGAGGACAGAGCAAGAAGGTGCCATTAATGAAATCCTTACCACACGCTGCACCGGCTGGAGTCTTCAGAACTGTGAGCAATAAATTCTGTTGTGTATAAACTAAAAAAATATATATTGTTTTCATTTTATCAATATAATTAGGAGAAAGATTAAAGATGAAGGAGTGGTGTATCTTAAAGGTAAAGAACACAGTTTGGTTTTGTTGAGGTAGACGTCATGTCTTAAGTCTTGGATCTGCCAACAAGAGGTTCTCAACTTGTGGGTCGTGACCCACAGGAACTATATTAAAGGGTCACAGCATTAGGAAGATTGAGGACCACTGTGCTAGTAAATAATTTGATAAATGCATAGCCTTGGATCAGTTATGTTCATTAAGCTTCTGTCTCCTCATCTATAAATGGAAATAATGCTAATAATGTTATGACAATAACGGGTACCTCAAAGTTGCTCGTTTTACTTAGAATAAGACCTGGCACGCAGTCACACTGTCCATAGTAATAACTTTGGACAGCTCAGCCCCTTTCCTTGAAGACATTTTCTAATTAATTAGTGATAGAGACGTAGCCCGATTGCTGTGTATTTCACATGAATTAAAAACATATCTATAATAATTTTTGAAACCTCACTCTTTCAGATGGATGAATGAAAATCTAGAGAAATACGTGGTCTAAAGGAAAAGTGTTCACATCTAAGTCAGCAATATTCCTCTTAGAATGTGTTTTTTGTTGAAAATTGGATGCTGTGTTATTATGAGGAAAGCACATTTGCATTCTAGAATTCATAATGAACTTTAAAACTGAAAGTATTTTACTGCCAAAAGTACACATCAAAGCTGGCATACTTATTAGAATTTGCTTTGTGGGAAAAATTTCATGTTTATTTTTCATTACCTAAAAAAATAGGCAGAAATTTTGTGATTAATTTTGGTAGCTGCTCCTATGTTGAGAAAAAAAATTGACATTTTCTATATTACATCATTAGAACCAAATACAATTAAATTAAAGAATCTAAATGTGCCTTCCAGTGTTTTCCATCCTAATTTGATTTCAAGTAGCACCCTGCGTCCTTTTTGATAATTTTGTTTCCTAGGGTACATTCAAGTCAGAAACTCTAAGAGAGTTTGAAATAATACTCTCAATAATTGTGATCAGACAAGTGTGCGCAGAACTAATGTATACAAAGATTTCTCCAAATTAAACATGTCTCTTGAGATTTTAAATCAGAATAATATAAAAATAAGGACTTCCTAAGAGAGAAGTTTACATTAGAAATAATGCAAGAGTTTGAACAGCAATAAAGCCAACATTTTATAAAGAAAAGGAAATTTAATTTTCCTAATTTCTTTTAGTCATTTCACCCTATTTAAATTAGTTATATTTAATTCTGGAATTTCTCAGGTTCATAGTGTTTCGACGCTGAGGATCAAAAATCAGAAGAGCAGATCGTGAGTAAGGAGACCTTCAAGTATAGTTCTACTGGTGCCGGTTCAATTTGCAAAGGGATTTTAAATATTGGTTTTTTTTCTTTAACAAATGATTTAAACTATCTGCATGTTGGTGCCTGCCAAAACATTGTGTGAAATTCTACCAGCTGGGAATTATTCCCTCATTCTCTGGTGTGATTAACACTTCCCGCTATAGAATAATTAAAATGTCAATCAGTTCCGAAACAGAGCAAAACAGTTCCTCATTTGATCTGTCAGTTAGAAGGCGAACCGAAGGAGCACATGGGGTGTCTCGCTCTTAGCACAACATGAATTTCACATCCCACCTCTCTGTTTCCCTCTGCGTCGCCTCTTTTCCCTTCACATACAAAACACACACTGTGGAGGCTGAGTTGGGGTTCTGTTAAAATTCGGTTCTTCAATATGCCAATCTTTCAAAATTCGTCTTGTTGATCATCATTAAGGAAAATGAAAGGAAAAACGAGGCCAGAAGGTTAACAGGTGGTTGGCTCGGTGTGTGTTTTTGAAGGGGACGTGCTCCCCAAACCGTGTCAACGTACTCTCCGTTTAGCTTTGAAACTTCTTCCTTCCTACCTGTCTGCACGGAATTCCTCATCACCCCTCAGCACCAAGACCTGAGAGATTGATAAAATTTCTAGGCCTATAGGAAAGAAAATGATGGGAGACGATATTCACAGCATGTTGTTGATGACTACTGCTCCTGTGTTCCAGAATCCTTAGCTTTGCATTCTCAACCTCCCTAAAGTGGTGACCCTTTAATACAATTCCTCATGTTGTGGTGATCCCCCAACCATAAAATGATTTTTGTTGCTAATTCATAACTGTAATTTTGCTACCGTTATGAATCATAACATGAATATCTGATCTGTAGGATGGTCTTAAGCGGCCTCTGTGAAAGGGTCGTTCGACCCCCAAAGGGGTCGCGACCCACAGGTTGAGAACTGCTGCCTTAGAGGATTATTCTGAAGTTTAAAGTGACCTTAAAAATAAGCACTCAAAATGCCTGTTTCATCAAATACCCTTTTAAACTTCCTGTTGTACTCAGAGGAATATTACAAATCAGATGTATTAACTCTTTCAGATGAATCTGATACTCTACGTAACAATCCCTAAGAATTCCATAGTAGTTATTCTGGTGGCGTAATTCTATGAAGTCTTTTAAGAAGAGGTGGTAGCAACATGGAAAGGAAAGGGGGTCAAGGTGGTAGAAGCCAAAAGCTGTGGGTTTCTGAGTGAGGTTCTCTCAGTGGAGGAAACCATAGGCATTTCATAACCAGCACCCACTGGGACAGCCCAAAATACTTGTTCTTGTTTACTGTTTTTCTTTATCTCTCTCTGTCTTCAATACACTAAACATTTATGTTCCAAAAGAGGAGTCAAGGCAGCTGTCATCTTAATTTAGTTTTATGGACAACAGCATCATTTGACTGATTCCGGGATTCATTGTCTCTGTATGTGAAAGGAAGATAATCTTTTTCTCCTATAATATACATTCATTGAGAGGCTAAGATAGTGTCAGCCGAGACTAGTCCACCACCCTATAAGATTCATACATAAAAAAGAAATTTGGGATCCAATTAGAGAGGTGAGGCTATCATTCAATGAACAAAATCAGTTTTTAAAAAGAACACTGAATTTCCTTCAAGTGTAAGGTGCTCTTTGAGCTGCCAGAAACCATAGTTATTATTGGAATATTACTCTAGGTAGTAGATATTTTAATGTTGACGAATCCCAAATAGAATTCTCTTGGCTATTTTTGAAGACTATGGAACATTAGAAAACAAAAAAATATAAAGTTACCAACCAAAAAGAAAATACTAAGTCAACATTACATCTGAAAGGGTTCAAAACAAACTCAGTCCATATCTGGATGCCTTGTGCATTTTCTGAGAACACAGTAACTCCAAATGGTGGCAGAGGGAAAAGGAAAAGAGCTTCTGTTGACTTCAGATAAAGGCGGAATCTGACAAAAGGGAAGCAAATGATACCTTGATACGCCATTAACAAATGCCTTGTATGTCTACAGCTGCACTCTATGAGCACTTTGGAAATTAAAGGATTGCCAGCCTTTCCACTTTGGGACAAAAAACAGTTGTGCTAAACAGCCGGTAAGTAAATGCAGTAAACATATTTTTACAGTGAATAGAATTGTTTTATATTTTGGGTACTGATTGTGAATTTCTACTGCTTCTTGATTAGCAAACATTTGGCAGTTCTTGAGTCTTTTAGACATTAAAATGCCAAAACAGATTTTTATTCTCAGACTGAGCTCCTATATTTTTTTCATTCCTCTCACAATTATCTTCAAAACAGTTGAAAGCACTAAAATAAAACGTGTTCTGAAAACACATTCAGAAACGTTTTACCTGTGTGACTTTAATAAGCATTTAGATAAAAAAGTACAGGGTTGGTGTCTAACTTCCTAAGGGCAGAGAGAAGAATACAATACATGGACAAGGATTGAACTGTTAATGGGCATTTCCTAGGGCCTTGCCTTGGGACGAAGAAGAATTTTATTGTTGTATGCCAAGGCTGGTAAAAACAGATGTTTGCTCTCGAGTCTCTCTCTTAGTAGCTACATTCCTGCTACCTTTTGGAAATTAATAAATTATGAAGAGCTTTAAAAGTTCTCAGTACTGACTTTATTTTAAGTTTTAAGAATTATATCCTTATGAAATTTTTGTGTTGTTATACTGACATCATAGCTCTTGGAAATTATTTATTTTTATTTTACATTAACATAAGGGTACATATTTTTAGGTTACATTGCTCTTATTTCCTAAAGGCTAAAAATAAATAATTGGGATTTCATCAAGCTAAAAAGCTTTTGGTCAGCTAAGTGTACCACAAACAAAGGAAACAGCTTTTGCATTAGAATGTTTTTATTTTTAACGATAATTTTAAGTGTCATAATTTTACCTTCTTTTTAAGATTAGGAGATTATGTTTGTTTTGCACTCATGCATTGATTGTTTTTTTTTTATTAAAGATCAACTAATTATAGGGTAGCTATAAAGTCCGTGTGCAATTTGGACACAAACTTTATGGGCACCTGTGTATAGAAACCACTTTTTAAATCTATCCACTTTATACAAAACTTGAAAATACAGAGAACGTCAACAAGTATCATAGTTTATTTATTTGTATCAGTTCACATCCTAGTTGCAATGCAAGATTTCTCAATCTTCTGTGATTACGTGTATGTGTTATGAACGTTTATGTACCTGTGTGTTTTTGTGTGTGTGTACAAGGTGGGTTGTGTCTTTATCATTTCAATTAAACTTTTAAATTAAAATATAATGGTAGGGTACTAGCTTCCTATTGCTTCTGTTACTAATTTAATGGCTTAAACAGCGCACATTACCTTATGGTCTTGGAGGGGACTGGCGTGAAATGGATTTCTGTTGGTTAAAAATCAAGGCGTTGGCAGAATTACATTTCTTCCAAAGGCTTTCAGGAAGAATAACTTTTCTTGCCCTCCATTTTCTAGAGCCCAGTTGCTTTCATTCCTTAGTTTGCCTACACCACATCCTTGGTGTCACCAGTGGCCTCACTCTGACCCCTGTTTTCATCAGAGTCTCTTCTTCTCTGGTTCCTCTTTTTCCACTTGGGAAGACTCTTGTGATTACGTTGGTCCTATCTGGATAGTCAAGGATATTCTCCTCATCTCGAAATTCCTAATTTAACCACAGCAGCAAATTCACTTTTGTATGTAAGAAAACATATTCGTATGTAGACACCTTGGGAGGCCCTCATTCAGACTACCACAGGCCTCTTAGTGGCACAAAATTCACTAGGAATACAATTTTTCTTGCTCACTTTTCTTCAGCAACTCTTCACATCGTATCTTAGATCTTTTGACATCTAGTGTTTTTATCCATATCGTTCACCTGTTTGCTTAAGGAAGTCATCCTTGCGTATACATGAAGTTGATGCTAAGGCTACTTGCCCGACTTCCCCTAACACACCTACTTTATGTTAATAATTTCCCTACCACTTCATGCCCTCGTGAAGTGAAAACATTACTTTTAGCTACAACTTCTAACACCTGGATATTTGTCTTCTAGTGTTGGTTCAATTCCCTGAAATGGAGGCACCACTTTCCCCTGGAGGTGCCCTTTTCATCAGATAATATTCCATTGGAAGCAAATTCTTTTCTACTTCTCTTACTCAAGGTGCAATCGTCTCTGTTCCTTGTTGGCTTTTCCAGACCATTAATCTAGCACCACCCCATAATGATCTCTCTTTGCTTAAAGTTGATTATATCTGGTACTCAAATTGAAATGAGGTGATACTCTGTCTTCCCAAATTGTCTTTAATCTTTCATCAGTATAGCTAATCCTAACTATGTATTCTATCAGATTATAGTTAAATTTAAATTATACATAGACGTGGCTTCCAGAGTCATGAATTTCTCATATATGTAAATTTCTATGTGTTCTTCTTTTGATGAAAGATGAGATTTAGAATATTCTATCAAATGCGTGAGGTGTTTGGTGTCAACATTTCAGAGACGACCAATATCAGTGAATACACTGTTTTCAATGTAACTGTTGTTAACCCATGCAACACGTCATAAAAACCTATAGAAATTTTATTCTTTCAAGCATCAAAATTTCACTTTTTTGTGATCTCATATACTATAAAAATGTGTTTCACTTTTTTTCCTCACATGCAGGTTTTATAAGATAATTAAAAAATATCAATTTTATTAGACAAATAAGAAAGCCAGGTTGCAAAAGTCACATCTTTAGAGGATACATTAAGTTTGTAGCTCACACATTTTCAACAGAACTTTTCCCCTTAATTAAGTTTCACTGTGCCATAAGAAAAAATTTTATCATCAACTTCCAGAGTATAAAATAATACAGAGAAATCTCAAATTTAACACATTAGCCTTTACACAGTGTATATAACCTTTTCACTATGACACCAACCTGCTTAGTTCTGCTAATTTACTATCCTTTTCTTTTAAAGTACTTTTTAATGCTTTTTATAAAAAATGATTTTTTTAGAGAAGTATTAAGTTTGCAGCAGCCACACAGGGCAGAGATTTCTCATAACCCCATGAATAAACTCCCCTTTATCAATATCTCTTATGAGACTGGTACATTTATTACAACTGATGGGGCCACACTGACACATTATTAGCCCCCAAAGTCCAAAGTTTCTCTCGGGGTTCACTCTGGGTGTTGTGTTTTTAATGAATTTGGAGAAATGTGTAATGACATGTATTCATCATTACATTACCATAAAGGGTACTTTTACTGATATGAAAATCCTCTATGCCCTATTTAAGTCATCTCCCCCTTTCAACTTGCAGCAATCACTCATCTTTTACTCTCTCTATAGTTTTGACATTTCCAGAACGTCATATATTTGGCATTAATCCAGTATGTACCCTTTCCAGATTAATTATTTCCACTTCGTTTTATGGTGTGATAGCTTATTTCTTTTTAGCTTGGAATAATATTCTATTGCCTGAATGTACCACAGTTTTGTTTCCATCTCCTACTGAAGTTCATCTTGTTTGCTTCCAAATTTTGCCAGTTATGCAGAAAGGTACTGTAAGCATCTGTGTGAAAGTAAGTTTCCAATTCCTGTGAATAAATGCCAAAGAGCAGATTTTCCAGATAGCGCATTGAAAGTATGTTTACATTTGTAAGAAATCGCCAAACTATCTTCCAAATTAGTTGTACCATTTTTTTTTCCCACTAGCAATAAATGGATGTTCCTGTTACTCTGTTTCCTTACTGGCATTTGCAATTGCTAGTGTTTTGGATTTGGGCCATTCTAACTGGTGTATACTGATATTTCATTGTTGTTTACATCTGCATTTCCCCGATGACACACAATGTGAAGCGTCTCTTCACGTGTTTATTTGGCATCTTTACATCTTCTTTAGTGAGTTGTCTTTTATGGTCTTTGGCTTATTTTTTAAGTTATTTGTTTCTTATTAACTTTTTTTTAAAAATAATTTTATTGAACCATAATTCTGTACATTGGTGCAATCATAGGGCACGATTCATATACATTCAGAAATGTTTTGATAGTACTGTTACAGATAGCCTTCATGGCATTTTCTTGATTACTATATAAAGACATTGATACTCTACATTTAATAAGTTT
>CAUYON010088651.1:0-39253 GCA_963573935.1 Arctocebus calabarensis
CCCTAGTAGCTGGGACTACAGGCGCCCGCCACAGCGCCCGGCTATTTTTTTTGTTTTGCAGTTCGGCCGAGGCCGGGCTTGAACCTGCCACCTTTGGTATATGGGGCCGGCGCCCTACTCGCTGAGCCACAGGAGCCGCCCATACATATTTTTCTTAAACTTGCTTTTTTGTTGTTCGCTCAACAATGTGCCATATAGATCTCCCTTTATTCTTGTTTAAGCACTACGCAGCACTCCATGGTTTGGCTCTACCACAGTTTACCCACTCCCTTGCCAAAGGGAATTTCAGGTTTTTTCTGTAGGCAACAATGCTACAGGAGCAAGAACTATGATTTCAAGGCTCAAATAGATATATTTTCCTTGAAAAAAATGTTTCTTAAAAGAAAAGATAGTGTTCAACTCAGACATGTCACCAGATGTATTTTCACTCATTCAACAGAACCACCACCAGGGCAAGTCTGTCCAAATGCAGCCACAAACCTCTGATTCTCCTGCAGAGTTTTATTTGCATCCTCACTATTGTTTGTGGGCAATGCAACCTCCCACGGTTGTGGTTGAAACAGGATTCCTTCTGTATAAAATCACTGCTCGTTCTTGGAACAAGGGAGACTGGGTGGTGGAGTGGGAAGCAGCAGAGAGTGGGGAACTGAGGGACTTGGGTTCTCATTTCTGGTTTGCTACTCTGTGTGATTTTGTGCAGCCTCTTCTCATTAGGCCTCCATTTCTCTGCCTGTTGAAGCAAGGTGTGGGACACCTCCAGCCTTCCAGGGCTTTAATGAGTCCACTGAAAAGGAGGGGAAAGGATAGCTTAGCCAGCCTCACAGGCTCAACAAGCTCAAGGGGGGTGCTGGGAGTTTGACAGGTCACCACTTTGAACCTAAGTTCTAGCTGATGGTTTCCGACGGGAGAGATTTCACCAGAAGAGTCTTGACGTGTCCCAGGTTAGGATCATGTGGGACCCACCCAAGGCTCTAGAGAATACCCCATTGTGTGCTTGAACCCAAGTTCCCTGGGTCTAGACTTTAAGCTCTCCTGTGCTCTCAGAGCAAGCTACTCCTCTTCACCCACAGCACTTACTGCAATTTGTGATTTTATGAGAATTTGTGTGATTACATCATGAATGTCCATCTCTCCAGCCTCCCAGGGTATGAGCTCTCTGAAAGCTGGGACCAGGTCTGCTTTATCCCCACTTTGTCTTCAGTGTCTTAGCACAGTGCCTGGCACTTTGTGGACACTAGAAAAATATTTGCTGAATGAATGGCTGCTCTAGGCTGCCATTTCAATAGCAGAGATATAGATCAGCCTTCTCTTTTAATCCAAGGGTTCCTACAGGCACACATAATGAAGGGGTAGGGAACAGAGGGGCAGGGCACCCACCGTCTAGCAACACCATGAGGTTAGAAAGGTTGCTAGCTTCTCAGATGTCAGCTCTGGGATGGGGCAGGGAGTGGGGAGTGTCTAGAATACAAAATCTGGGGAATAAACACTCATCCCATCTTTGGATGATGGACTTCATTCATTCATTTATTTTTCATTGATCTAATATTGAGTATCTACTTTATCAAGCAATGGAGGCACAAAAAAGGCATTAAACAAAAATAAAATTATCAATTAGGACACATGATGAGAAGGAACAGGATTCTAGGAGAGGCAATGGGAAGGAGTGTATAAAGTTCATTAGAAGATCAGGAAGGAATTTCTAAGAAGTGCAGTGATTTAAGGGGAAACCTCCAGTAAGAACTAGTAAGAGCTAGTCAGATGAGCTTCTTCCAGGCTTGAAAGAACTTTCATCCCATGCAGAAGGAATAATTTATGCAAATGGAATCTCTCAATAGAATTTTGAGTGAGTCATGGAGACTTGGAATCTCAGAAGAAGGATCTTAGAGTCACAGAATCTTAATCTCATAGAACCTTGAATCAAGCACAGATTCTTCAGCTAGTAAATGGAATCCAGAATGTTAGAGACTCAGAGACTGCATATGTGAGAACAAAGGGAATATTAAGAGAGAATTCACTCCCTTTCCCCTCTCCTGTTGTACAGATAGAAACAAACAAAATTAAAGTGCAAGGTCATAGAACTAATCCAGAACTAGCTCTCACCTCTTATCATGCATAGACCAAGACTCTATCCATTTCACTAATAATAACAACAGTGCTTGTATTCATTCTCATTATTACATACTAGTTGCTTCTAAATGATTTATATCATTGTATCAGTGAATTCCAACAATAATCTTGTGAAGTAGATATTTTTATGATACTCATCTATTATAACTGGTAAAACAGAAACTCAGACAAAATAAATAAATGGCTCAGTTCAATGGCTGAACTATAATGTGGTGGAACCAGAAATCCAGGGCTTTTTTGTTTATTTTCTTTTTAATTTAAAGTCTGTGCTGTATAGCCCTATAACCCTGATCTTTTTTCAGAGCTTTCAGGCCTAGAACTTTCCCCTTAGAGATCAAGGTAAATGCTAGAACTAGAACTCTGCCCGTAAGGTCCATAATACATTCCCAAATTCAAAGACACCTTCTGAAAACCTAAATGTGCTGTTAAACCTAAAGCAATGAGTTTGTTTATGGGATCCAAAAGATAGCACAGGGTCAAGGAAACTGTCTGAGGTTAGCAGTCAGGAATCCTGAGTTGCAGCTTGATGCAGGAACTAAAAAGCCATGTTATCTAGGGCAAGAAGGAGAGCCTCCCTGGGGCTCAGTCTCCACGTCTTTTAGGTGGGATTATCGTACCAGTTCTGTGTACCTGAAGAAGTAATGGATGGTAATGTGTTTCCTGACTTTTTAAGTACATGTAATGACTGTGATTCAGTGCTTTCCTTTCTGCTTTGTGAACAAGAGAATGAAATTATCTCCATTCAGTGGAGGACAATATGGCAATATTTATCAAGTCTTTTTTTTCTTTTTTTTTGGCCAGGGCTGAGTTTGAACCCACCACCTCCAGTATATGGGGCCGGCGCCCTAGTCCTTTGAGCCACAGGCACCGCCCTATCAAAAGTCTTAAAACTAGGCCAGTGGACTGCCTGAGCTCACAAGTTTGAGACCAGCCTGAGCCAGAGCAAAACCTCATCTCTAAAAATAGCTGGGTGTTGTGGCAGGCGCCTATAGTCTGAGCTACTCTTTGTTTTGTTTTTTTATTTTATTTTTTTTTTTTTGTAGAGACAGAGTCTCACTTTATCGCCCTGGGTAGAGTGCCGTGGCGTCACACTGCTCACAGCAACCTCCAGCTCTTGGGCTTAAGCGATTCTCTTGCCTCAGCCTCCCGAGTAGCTGGGACCACAGGTGCCCACCACAACACCCGGCCATTTCTTGGTTGCAGCCGTCATTGTTGTTTGGCGGGCCCAGGCTGGATTCGAACCCGCCAGCTCAGGTGTACGTGGCTGGCGCCTTAGTCCGTTGAGCCACAGGCACCGAGCCACATATACCACATTTTGTTAATCTATTAACCTGTTGATGGCTATTTGGGTTGTTTTCATTTTTGCGGCTATTATGAATAATGCCACCATCTTTATTATTTTTTTAATTGCTAAGGTGGAAATAACCAATTGCATCTGTGCTCATGTTTTATCTTCTTACTGTATTTTGGTTTGTATATAGCACTAGTATTATATAAAAGTATTTAGTGTTGATTTGCTTGATAATTTTCCCTTTCCCCCACTAGAACCTGCGCTCCTTTAGGGGCTCTGCTTGTTCATTGTTGGGTCTCAACCTTAGAACTGTGTCCGGCATCCTTAATAAATATCTGCTAACCAGAGAAACTGAGTTGTGAGGGAAGGCGAGGAGGGGAAGGCTTTTTTCCTACAAGCCTAGTTCACGTTCCTGTACCCCCATGCAGTCAGGAGGGTGTGATTCCTGTTGACTTCACGCAGTGGTTGGGGTTGAGACTGTGTTCTGACGGAATAGTGGCTTTTCTCTCCATTTTAGAACAGCTTCTTCTGTACCCAGCATCCTGCAGTGGGAATTTAGGAGTGATCTAGGAGAATATGCTGGAAGTCAGGAGACCTGGAATTAACCTGGCTTTGCCATTAAGTTGGCCATATACCTGTATTATTTTATTTTATTTTAACTTAGGTGGTTTTTTTTTTTTTTTGGGAGACAGAGCCTCAAGCTGTCGCCCTGGGTAGAGTGCTGTGGCATCACAGCTCACAGCAACCTCCAACTCCTGAGCTTAAGCGATTCTCCTGCCTCTGCCTTCCAAGTAGCTGGGACTACAGGCGCCTGCCACAACGCCCAGCTTTTATTTTTTGGCCGGGGCTGCGTTTGAACCCGCCACCTCCAGCATATGGGGCTGGCGCCCTACTCCTTGAGCCACAGGCACTGCCCAACTAAAGTTTTTTTTTGAGACAAGAGTCTTACTCTGTCATCCTGGGGTTGAGTGCCATGGCCTCAGCTCACAGCAACCTCAAACTCATCCGTTATTGTGACCCCTGAGGTATTCTAGACGGAACATTGTATATTGTATTTGTTTCCTTGGTCACGTTTCCTGTCATCAGGAGATTATAACCTGTAACTGGTTGTCTTGAGCTGAATTGCCAGGGCTTCCCAAGTTTTCCATAGAAGACAAATGCAGTCCAGCACATGAGCCGGCATGACTGAAAGACTTTTCTTCCTTGTTCGCAGCTGTGGACAGGGTCAGGAGGGCGTCTCCGGAGTCCCAGAGCAACAACTTGTGGGTCATTGTTGGTGTGGTCATCCCGGTGCTGGTGGTGACGGTGATCGTCATCATCCTCTACTGGAAACTATGCCGCACGGACAAGCTGGACTTTCAGCCCGACACCGTGGCCAGCATCCAGCAGCGTCAGAAGGTAGGAGGCAGCTCCCACACTGGCCCCATAAACGGTCACGTGGGGCGGCAGGGGTGAAGTGACTTTATGCTGCTAAGGAAATCCTCTGGCTTTTGGGGGTGCATCTCTTACTCCTCACATCCACTTCCTGAGATCCCGGTTCTTCTGGAGTAATAAATACAGTCCAGGCACATGAAGCTGTGTAGTGGCTTGGATGGTGTTTTTTGAGAGGATCAGTTGGAAAATCTCATCCATTCTGTATATGAAATCTCCCCTATTTTATGTTTTAGCCCTGGATATTTTCAGAGAATAAGAGCCCAGGGAGGTTCCCTCAGATCTGTGTATCTCTCTCATCACAGCTCCATTGGATAGCTCCTTCATTGTCGTCCACAATCCTGGAAGCCCACTGACCAGTCTTGATTAAGACAACTTAATCGTTAAAAACTGAAGTACGGGCTCGGTGCCTGTGGCTCAACGGGCTAAGGCGCCAGCCACATACACCTGAGCTGGCAGGTTCGAATCCAGCCCAGGCCCGCCAAACAACAATGACGGCTGCAACCAGGAAATGGCCGGGCGTTGTGGTGGGCGCCTGTAGTCCCAGCTACTTGGGAGGTGGAGGCAGGAAAATCTCTTGAGCCCAGGGAATTGGAGGTTGCTGTGAGCTATGATGCCACAGCACTCTATCCAGGGTGACAGCTTGAGGCTCTGTCTCAAAAAAAACAAACAACAACAAAAAAAACTGAAGTACGTGCCTTAAGCATTTTAACATTTCAGAATAGAAGAATGGACATTTATTTGCCAGTCTTTTACTGTATCCCGAGTTGTCTTTTGAGTGTTGGTCTACAGAGTGGAATTGTGTATGGTCTTCCTTGTAATAAACAAAACCCATCATGTGTATCTCCTGCAGTTTCCAGTTTGGGTTTCCTTAGAACAAAACCATCTGAGTGCAGAATTCTCTCGATCTTTTCAATACCCCCATCCCTAACTCTGCAGACTTTTTGAATTAATTCGCCTACAGCTAATTTTACAGCAGATTTTTTTTTTTTTTAGCAGCCCGTCCTTCCTGTGTCTTTCCAAAGCATTCAACTTAGTTTTTATAGAAGCAGCAATTGTCTTTTTCACACATATGTTTCAGCAGTTTCCACGATATTTGACTGTTACATTAGGTTTCAGAGCATAGAAATCGACTTTTGGGCAGCAACTTGCACACCTGATGTGAGCAGAAACATGCCAGAGGGCTAGAGAACTCCCTGGCGGCAGACGGCGCAGTGTGAATGTCAGTCAGTGTGTTTGCCAAGAGAGGGGAAAGTGGTAGTGTCTGTTGTGCGTTAACATGTTGCCTCTGTGGCTGTTACTCAGAGGCCTCACTGTGTCTAAAAGGAGCAAGCAAGCAACAGCAAACGACCAAGGAGAAAAGGATTGCCCTCATTCTGATTGTCTCAGTAGAAAAAATATTCTGTAATTTACAAACTCAGACCCTTTGAAATGAAAAAATAAGTCAACATAGTAAATTTTATTTTACTATTGTAAAAGTGGATGAAGAGATGTTTTTCTTATGAATCAACCAAGAAATGAAAATCTTGAGCAAATTGCAAGCTCATAGCTATCAACTGTATTATGTGAGCATTTTATACATAAATGTTACATTTGTCACCTGTCTTTATTATTTTTTTGTTTTTTAGAGACAGAGTCTCACTTTATCACCCTTGGTAGAGTATGTGGTGTCACAGGTCATAGCAACTTCCACCTCCTGGGCATAGGCGATTCTCCTGCCTCAGCCTCCTGAGTAGCTGGGACTACAGGTGCCCGCCACAACACTCAGCTATTTTTTGTTGCAGTTTGGGCAGGGCCAGGTTTGAACCCCCTACCCTCGGTATATGGGGCTGGCGCCCTTCTCACTGAGCCACAGGCACCGCCCCACCTGTCTTTATTATTCACATCACCTGCTAAGGTTGTTTTGTTGTTAGTCTAGTGAATGGCATGGAAAAAACCTGGAGAAAAGTGCTCGATTCACTAAATGATTCATAGTCTGAATCTCATTGTAATAAGATCAACAATAGGCTTGGAAATGTTTTTGTTCTGATGAAAGAGTATTGTTGTTACAGAGAGTTAAACAGTCTAGATGGTTATGTGTTTAGGTCTTGTATGGTCCTAACATAAATACTGCTTGTGGAAGTCCGTCTGTTATCTGTTACTTGAATAAATTGCGGAGGGACAGCATCTTTTGGGTTCAAAACAGAATATTTCCCAAGCTTTCTCCTCCTCTCACTTTTATTTCCTCAACTTCTTCATGTCCCAGATGTTGCTGTAAATCAAATGGACAGTTTCAAATAGATCTTCCAGCCTGTGGAGTTGCTGTCTTTCTTCCATAGCTATAAGGATTGGTGCATACATCTTTATAGCCTTCACAGGAAAAGTCGACACAGCGGGGCTCCTCAAAAGAATAACTGTCTTCTGACCCTGTTAGGAGGGCCAAACCTTGCCAATATTGCAGAAGCTTGGTCTTTTTTTTTTGCTGACACAGTAACCCGCTGTGTAGATCTTGCGTTTGTAAGAGGAAAATGAGGATCTTCATTTAGTTCAAAAACAAACGCCTCCACTTCATAAGTGTTTCTTCTGAGGTTATGTGGCCACAGCGAAGGGCCTCTAACCTCGTCCTCAGGCAATTTGCGGAGCTGCTGGCCTCCCCATCACTGCAGGAGCTTTCTCCTGCTGGTGCAGCTCTGCTTTTTCTCTCTCTGTTCTGCTCTCCCCACCCCCGCAAGCATCACCACTACTCTCTGAAATCCTTTAGCAAATCCCAGAGCTGCGAACATCTGGAAACAATAAATCTGCTGACCTAAAATCCACACCCCTTCCCCCTTGTAACAAGAAGGAAACCTCTTCAGATTGTCTGGAAATAGATTAATTTTGAAATATACGAGAGGGAGGCCATTCTGTCTTGTTTTGAGGTAGGGCTTTTTCTTATTTCCAGTCATAATGAAAAGAAAACCCCATGCACGCTTCTTTTCTGTGTATTCTCTTTAGTCTATAATCCAAAGTCATCATTTGTTACTCTCACCTAAAAAACTCCAACGTGGATCCTCCACACTGTGAATGGCACTGTGAATGCCACTGGTTCCAGGGAGCTTGTTCTTGCAGGTGGGGACAGTCCTCACCTGGTTCCTGGTGCCTGGCGGTGGCTCTTGACCACCCTCAGCTTCTCCTAAGGATGGTTTCTCTCTCTGCAGGCAGCCAGGTGGAGCTGCCTTGGACACTGGGTGTCACTCACCAAACACTGATTATTTGCTCTGTGTCAGGCAGGTCCAGGCTCAGCTTCCAACACAATAGCATGCGAGCTCTGCCTTCAAGGGCATTAGCAGAGAGGGACATCGAGGAGGGAAGGCCGTGTCGGGTATCGAGGGAGCTCAGAGGAGGCAGAGCTTCCCGCTCTCAGTGGTAGAGCATCTCCACCTGTTGAGGAGGTGACACGGGCTGAGCTGAAGCTTCACGGTGGAGGAGATGAAGCCAGATGAAGTGGGCTTTGCTGCCGGGATGGCGAGAGGCGTAGGAAGGCAGGAGCAGAAGTCGGAAGGAAGGACACAGCAGCCAAGAACCAGGTGGCAGAGAACCAGGCCCCGGGGGATTTTCAAGACGTAGAAGGGATTAGAAATGACGCTGTAGGCAGTGGGCAGCCATTGAAGGGTTCTCAGCAGGGAGAGCTGCCTGAACACACTTCTGTTTGGATCTGTTCCTTGGGAGGCAGTGTGGACAGTGGATGGAAGAACGGCTCAGAGAGGGCTTCTTCCTTCTCAGTCAAGTCCAGCTCTTCAGACCCCTTGTGCACCTGACGTGCAGGTGATTTCAGACCGTGCCTCGTGTGTCCTGTGGGTGAGAGAAGTCACTGAACTGAGCGTCACTGAAGACAAACAGGTGGTGATAACTGCCTTGTCTTCACTTTCTAAATCGGAACAGCCTGGTGCTGGGGGTGATTTTCCACAAATCACATCCATCAGGTAATAAATGCTTACAATGGCACTTCTCCATGGTGGCACATTTTCATTCAGACACTTGGGGGTTTGCTCTGCGCTTTCTATTGCCATCCCAACTGCTCCTTCCCAGGGGGATGAGGCTGACCCGAGTCCTGGGACTTCCCTGGGTCTCAGTCCATCTGGGCCTTATTATACTTACGGCCCACGTGTTAACGTTCATCAGACGTCTCCTTTGTCACGTGGCTGACCTGCCCCAGCAGCCTCCCTGACTTGTCACTGACGTATTCCACTGGGGCCCAGTGTGGCCTGTCCCCTCTGTGATAGATTCTAGAAAGAAAGAACAAAAGAGCCATCCTTCTTCAGAAATAACTCAGTCTTAATATGAATATTGAAGACTCTAATTCATCTTGGCCTTTCTGAAATACTGATTGAAGCTGCATGTGGAAGCCGCACACACAATACCAGCCAGACTTAACTCTGGGTTTTATTTAAAAGAAACAATAACTAGAAAAAGTGGATCAGAAAACAGGGATGAAACAAAAGGAGCTAATTCCATCCCGGGCAGGAGGAGGCAACGTGTCCTGTGATTTTTTTTTTTTTCCTTTCTAGGTATAGATGGCTTTTGTTTTGTACATAAGCACAGGTTAGTTGCCAAATTTCTATTGTCATAAAAGGTGGTGACTCACCCAGCCAGTGAGCCATGCGAGGGTCTAATGGATTTATCAAAGACATTAGACCCAACAATAAGCCAGCGGGACTTGCATATTTCGTTTTTGACACGTAGGCCTTTCTTTCTTCCCTGTAACATCCAGTAAGTTTAGTACTTCAGCTGACCGTGTTGAAATTCATCAGATATTTATTGAAGGTCCACTGTGTGTCACTTCCTATTGCTGATTTACAGAATACTATATCTAAATTCATATTTATAGCTATGACTGATGCCTGAATACTCTTTGCTATTTATGTTAACTGCCTGGTATTTCATCAACCGTCAGCAGTAATAATGCTGTCAACCTCATTCGTATGGCCCTATGGAATTTATGAAGCATTTTCATGTGTACTGTCATGTTTGTTTCTCACACAAGCTCTGAGAGTTTGTCGGGGAAGGAATCTGGTGCCTGTATGTGAGCTATGCTGACTGCACTGGTGGCAGGACTGTATATTTTTTTTTTTTTTTTTTTTTAGACAGAGCCTCAAGCCGTCACCCTGGATAGAGTGCCGTGGCATCACAGCTCACAGTAACTTCCAATTCCTGGGCTCAAACGAGTCTCCTGCCTCCACCTCCCAAGTAGCTAGGACTACAGGTGCCCGCTACAACGCCCAGGTATTTTTTGGTTGCAGCTGTCATTGTTGTTTGGCGGGCCTGGGCTGGATTCGAACCCGCCAGCTCAGGTGTAGATCGCTAGCGCCTTAGCCCGCTGAGCCACAGGCACTGAGCCCACTGTTTGTATTTTTACGTCGTTCACTTCGGAGATGCTGGCTTAGAGGAGGTTGTCTGTCACTCCTCCTTCACTTTCATCAAAGCAAAACACCTAACTCGTAAATGAGATTGTTGCCCAGTCCTTAGAAGCATTCACTTTCTTCCTGGGAAGTACACCAAGAAGGATTTTAGCAGGATTTACCAAGTGATGGTGGTGGTGATTCAGTGACTGTTTAGACAGTTATTCTAACTTAAAGGCACTTTGTTTACGAGGCTAAAATGAGGCGCATCTGGGGGTCAAAGCAACCCCATTAAATTAGAAATTGCTCATTTTAGGATTTTTATCATCAGCTGTGACTATTTGGTGGCAAATTTCAGTTTTCTCTGCCATAAAAAGGCTTGACAGATGGACACTTGAGACTTATGTAGCTGGATTAGTAATTTCAAGATGAAAATAAAATTTATAATTATGTATTTTATAAATTAGGCCAACATATCAAAGTCTAAAAGAGACTTCATCCTAATCATATGCTACAGGTTTTTAAAAATTCAGGATTTATTTCCTAGCTGGCCTAAGTTTTCACCTTCCCATACGTAAATAGATGCTTTGCTTGTAAGAATGCAGTTGAATCTTTGTAGAAATTTTTAACAAAAGAGGAAAAAATATTAGGCACATAGATATGAAATTTACAAAAGGCACATCGATGATTGCTTATAACTACATTATTTTTGGAAGCATCCAAACATGATGCTATGTAGTTAATCTAAATAATTAAGTACATGGAGATAACAAATAAGCAAGCAGAGAAGGGGTCATGTGGTGCTGTGAGCAAGAGATCTGCGTTCAGGTGACCTGAATGCAGCCTTGCAGTGTCCAGTAATTGTTTGAAAGAGGTTAATGAAAACATTCCACAAGTCTGAGCAAACGTCCAAGAGAATATATGATACCGACTTTGTAGCTCCAGTATTTGTTCCTTTGATTTGAAGTTATAATTTTGATCTTTCCAAAGTGCACATGGATATTTTTACTTCTTTTTCCTTTTGATGCAGAACATGAATGGCATTGAGACATGGACCCAGTGAACAGTGGTGCTTGATAAGCTCTTTCATTTCTGGGAATGGTGGTGAACTTGGAGAAAGTGTGTACTCCTTGGCACGTTGGGTTTTCCCAGCACACCATTGAACAGATCTTGAATAGTCTACTTCTTTTTTTTTGAGTCTCTTTCTATCACTCTGGGTAGAGTGCCTTGGCATCACCATGGCTCACAGCAACCCCAAACTCAGGCTCGAGCGAGCCTCCTGCCTCAGCCTCCCTAGTAGCTAGTTTTGCTATTGTTAGTAGTTCCTCCTGACCTGTCCTCCCGGAGTGCTGGGATTATAGCTGTGAGCCACTGTACCTGGCCCCGTTCACTTCTAGGTCAGATCAATTTACAGAACCTTGTCTTGACCTTAGCCCCTGGATGAGATGAGATTGGGCTTTGGGGATTTCTCAACTGTTGAACTCTTGGCTTTGTTTTCAGTGGATTCTTCTGATGGGTGGGAGATGGTAGAGGTGAGACTGGCTCATTAAGTCGTCACTGCTGTGTCCCCTGTGCAGAATATCCGGATTCACATCATCCCAGGGTGGCCTGAATTATCCTGTTTCTTGCCTACATTTCTCCCTTATTTCTCTCAGGGGGGAAGAAAGGAAGCCATATGTCAAGTTTAATTCAGGGGGTCTGCCAAGACCAGTGTACTCTAGAGGTTTCTACATCTCTGTACAGAGCACCGTAGGAAGTTACTGCATGGTCTTCTGTAAAGCGGGAGCAGGACTCTTAGAAAGGGATGACAGCGCCAAACCTTTCATACGAACGATAAAACACATCTATAGCCCAGAATGAAGGAGAGAAGAAGAGAGGGAGGGGGGAGACTGGCTGGAGGAAGGGTAATCTGTGGGAGCTCACCTGTTGTGCATAGTGCAAGGGTACATGTCACATCTATGAAAAGTACAGTATAAATGTCTTAATGCAACGATTAAGTAAGAGAGGTTGAAGGCTATGTTAACCAGTTTGAAGTAAGCATTCCAAATTATATATAAAAACAGCATACTGTACCCCATAAATGCATTAATGTACACAGTTATGATTTAATACAAAAATTAATTAAAAAAAGAAGGGGATGGCTTGGTGCCTGTGGCTCAGCGGGCTAAGGCACCAGCCACGTACACCTGAGCTGGTGGGTTTGGAATCCAGCCCCGCCCATCAAACAACAATGACGGCAGCAACCAAAAAATGGCCGGCGTTGTGGTGGGCGCCTGTGATCCCAGCTACTTGGGAGGTGGAGGCAGGAGACTTGCCTGAGCCCAGGAATTGGAGGTTGCTGTGAGTGCTCAAGCACTCTACCCAGGGTGACAGCTTGAGGCTCTGTCTCAAAAAAAGAAAAAAAGAAGGGGACGATGGGAGGTGCTGATCCACATCTGGGTTGGGGAAACATACCTACCCTGGGGGTAGGGGAAGCCAGGGAGTGGCAGATTTGGGTTCATCGTTTGTAAAACAGTGTTCCCAACCTCTGTGTATGCTCACAAACTGCCTAAGTGATAGGGTGGCCAGCTCCTGTAATAGGAGCTCATTAATCAGAGGATACAGGCATGCCACTCTTTGCCTTTTTGTTTCCAAGCGACATTTGGTAAACTGTATTTACTGTGAGTTTTGTCTCCCTCTGCTGGTGCAAGTCTTCATTGCAGGCTCCTTTTCTTCCACCCTTTGACCCTGGTTTTGTTTTGGTTAAAAAGCCTCAGGTCCCAAACCTACTAGTGTTGTCACTCATTTGTGCTTAAAGCTCACTCAAGTATGAGGAAACCTTTTGCTACTATCTTAGTATATTGTCTAAAATAGCTTCTCTCTGTTTGGCCTTTGTTGTGCGGGCTAGGACTCTTTGTGGGTGTGGATACAGCCTGGCAGGGAGGGCTGTGGTTCGCACGCATGTGGCTGGCGTTCCTGTTGAGGAAACGCCCTGGGGCCACTGTGGGGTTTTTTTTTTTCTTTTTACTTAAGTAAATATATATTTAGCTAGGTACAGTACTCACAACTCAAAACTATACAGTTAAGCATGTTAATGTGCGGAAAAGTTGGCATTTTGCATGTAACACTTCAAAAATTTCTAGAAAAACTTTTACCTCAAAAATATTTTACACCGATTTTCCAAAGTGCTGTAGCTCTCTGACTCCTTGTATCTCAACAACCCAATTAGATATCCAAATTGTTAGGCACGAAGCAACCAATATACTGAGAAACAGCACTTTTATAATACCAGAAGCTGTTAAAACCCCAAATTTGGGGTTTTTAAAACACTATAACAAAGCCCCTTTCACCCCCCAATCCTGAGACAACGAGCCCTGTAGCTCTCCCTCATCGTGGCTGTCAGCATTCTCCTCTTCCTTTTTCTGCAGTTCTTTTATGGTCAGAATCTCTTTAAGCTTCTTTATTTCATCCTGGCGATTCCACCGCTTTTCCACTATGGTTACGCTCTGTCTGCTCATCAATCTCCCCAGTCTGGTGGTCCAGCCGTCCCGCTTCATCCTCTTCAGCAACTATGGCTTCAGAGGTAGTGTTGACCTGCCTCGTGGCTTTTTGAAATTCGTCCCATCAGATCCTTTGGGGCATCGACCTTTCGTACCCTTGCATCAACCTCAGGGTCGTCAAAAAATCCTTCTGGTAATGCTTCTGCGGTGTTTTCTCTCCTCTGCACTACTTTTTCATGTATTTCTGCTTTCTCAATTGATCCTGAATGAGGAATTAAGGGGGCTTTGGGAGGGTTTGTACTAAAGAAGTCGTTTGGCAGCACACTGTTTGTTACCTCCCGTGAAAGTGAATGGTCCTTGCCTTGCGCACCGAGTGGCTGCTTGCTGGGGTCTCCCCTTTTTCGTTCTCCTCCCTCCGCCGCCTCATCCTCAGCCTCATAATCGGAGAGTAAACCGAGTCCCGAAGGTTTACTGGAGGTCTCTCTAGTGGACTCCTTTACTGTTTTGTCAAAGTTGGTGGGCAAAGCGGACGTGGAGGGCTGTCCCTGAGCAACCCGGCAGGCCTTTCTCTCTTAGTCTTGGCCGTCTGCATCTGACGCCTTCATCTTGGCGATCTGGGGCGCTGAGCTGGCGACGGACCTTGGCTGGCATCTTTCGCGCCTTTCAGCTCGGCCACTTTCTCTCTGTGCCGCTTTCCCAGGACATGAGACTGCCACAGGAGCTCGCTCTTAACCGGAGTGTTCCACAGGGCACCACCCATTGTACTTCACGAAGGGAGATGCTGTCCATTTCTGGTTGGCGCTCAGATGCTGCTGCTCCTTCATCAGCTGCCACGGTTCTCTCTGACTCACCACCCGCTTCCACCTGGGTCGGAGAGGAGGCCGAGGACCTGGGACCACTGTTACTTGCAGTTTACTCTCCTGGACTCTGGAAGCTTCATTTAGGGAAACTGTTGATACCCATGTCGGGTACTGTTAGTGTTGTCATAAATGTCACAAAAAATGGTGCCACGCTGTCCACATTCCTGTGTACCTTCGCGTGTCTTTCCTACCTTGCACTGTCCTGGAAGCAGAGGCCTGGAGTCTGGCTGTAGGCTCATGGGGTCTCGGTCATGGGTTTGGTGCTGGGAGGTCCTGTGTGCCCCTGGGGAGGGTTCCCGCATCTACCAGCGCGAGTGGGGACCTTCGTCAAAGACCCCTTTCTCCTTCAACTTTGTGCTTTGTTACAACTGTTCATTCCTTTCCTTTTTATTACAACTGTTATTCAAAGGGAATGAAAGAACTTCTTTTATTCCCTTTGCTTCTATTACCGCGAACTTTCCAGGTTCTTTTGTTCGTCGAAGTTACGTTCTATTTTCTTCCTTGCTTTCTTTTCCTCTCCCTTTTCTTCTCTTTTAGTCTATAAAGATGGGGTCTCACTTACTCAGGTTGGTCTTAAACTCTGGAACTCAAGCAATTTTCCCTCCCCGGCCGCCCACGGTGCTGGGTTTACAGGTGTGAGCCACCGCACCTGCCCTCTCTTCCTCTTCGTAGCCCCAGATGACTGGATATTCTCCAGCACTACCCGTAGACTCTGTATTCATCTTGAACATTCTACATGTCACCTTCTACACAGATGGCTCTCAGAGTCACCTTGCAGCCTGAAAGTTTCCCCCGGGACGTGGTTGCCTTCTCCTGCTACACTGAGGTATGGTCCTTTGAGGCCTTTCCTGCCCTTTCAAAATAAGCATCTTTAAAATGAAGCCTATCCTTTATCTCCTCAAGTTTTCATTCCTTCACGTGTCATCTCTTCGCCTTAATGTCGGGTCCACTGTTCAGGATACCCGGCCTGAAATGCTCAAATCATCACCAGCTTCTTTCTTTCCCTTTGCCTCTTGTGTCTATTAGCTTCTAGATCTTTCTGCCTAATTTCTGGAGCTGTTCATTCCTTCTCATTTTTGTTGCAAAGATTTTGGGCTCGGGTCTTTGTGATTTCATGCATGTGCTATTGCTGAACCTTCCTGCTGGTCCTTTGGGGTCCTGTCTTCTTGGTCTGGAAGTCTGCCTGATAGGGATGTATGAGTATAGTGGTTTTCTAATTGGCCAGAGGGCAAGTGCTGGAAGCTGGTGTTTTGGGGGTCCTCTGTATGTAGGCTCAGCTTCTTACTCACTCCCCTCGGCCTGACTCATCTAGAGCAGTTGACGCGATCTCTTCCCAGGCCTCAAGTATTCTCTGGTCCCTGACACAATCTGGAACGTGCTGTTTGTAGTTCCAAGTTCTGTCTATCTTCGGATCCTAGCTCAAGTCCCCATTTCCCTGGAAGGGCTATCTCGCCCCTGCTGCTGTCTCTGGATTTGCACGGCGCGTGGTATGCTCCTGTGACAAGGGGTCAGCTGCTGTCTTGGAGCGTCCTTGTGTTATGGGCGGGCTATTTACCCCTGTACTCGGGTTGAATCTTTCACAAGTGCCCGTCTTCTCACGCTGTAGGTATAAACAGAACCTCCACATGGTTGACGTCTTAGAGCTGCTTATTGAATTGAATTGGTGGAACTGTCAGCACGGTCTTGGCTCAGAAGATGGGCTTCTCTTGTCACCCTCAGATTTCAGATTAATGATCTTGTGTGTGTGTGTGTGTGTGTGTGTGTGTGTGTGTGTGTGTGTGTATTTCAGCTGCAGATCCCTAGTGTGAAGGGCTTCGATTTTGCCAAGCAGCATCTGGGTCAGCACAACAAAGATGACATACTGATTGTTCATGAGCCAGCACCCCTGCCGGGACCTGTGAAGGACCACACCACACCCTCTGAAAACGGAGACGTGCCCAGCCCGAAGGCGAAGGTCCCCTCCAAGAACGTCCGTCACAGAGGAAGGTTATTATTGGGCTTTCCGTGTCCGCCCCTATTGCAGGGCGTGTTTCTGTCTTCAGGTGGCAGCTTCTGTATCAGAACGGGCTGCACCTGTAGCCTCAGAGGCTGACGATCTGCTCAGAGTTGGGCACGGACCCGCTCTAAGGGACGGCCAAGGGAGGCCATGTGGTTTTCCCCTCAAAGTGTTGAAGATTATGAATCACTGTGATGGCTTGGTGGTCCCTTTAGATTCGACTAGAAATCACTCAGCTCGAGGGTACACATTCTCAGGGGAGTATGCCAGGCCCCTTGGAGATAATACGGAGGTAAGGTATGAGGATGTGGGCAGTGTGGTGTGCACTCAGCCGTGTGTGCCTCGTTGCCTTTGCTGGTGATGCCAGTGGCTGGCGACGACTTCATTGCTTTTTCTCCAGTGACCTTCATCAAGTCCTCCTGGGCTTATTTTGTTTTCCTCCAGCTGCCCACATTGTCAGCCGGGTGGGCATGTTGCATAGGACTCTTCACCGCCTCCTCCCTGCCCAGTTCCCCAGTGTCAGTTTGTTTCCATTTCTGTTGAAGTAAAGCACATGGAGAGTTGCTTCTTAGTTTTCCACACTACCTGGCGATCCCGTAAGGAGGGCTGCAGTTGTGTTGAAGAGGACAGGGTGCAGAAGCAGGCTCTGTTAGGTTGACTTTAGATTGTGGCCCCATCTGGCTTTGACTGCTGAGCCTCACGTTCTCGGCCTGCTTGTAAGCTTTGCAACTCTTAAGTCCTGATTTTTCTGCTAAAATCAGAAAAGTGTGAGATCATACTGACATTTGAAACAATGTCATAATTTTTATCTGAATCAGAAAGCCTACCTCTGTGCTTCCAGCCTCGTTTTAAGAATGTAACCGATGTTAGAACACGATCCTTATAAAGGAAAATGAGTAATGTAGAGACATGCTATTTGTTTAATTATTTCGCAGGCTAAGAATAAACCGAATCATTAAGGATGTTTTAATACCCTAGGAAAATTTTGCAAAGTACTTTTTCTCTTGCCTGGTGGTCTCATTGTTAAGTTTTGTCATGATAGTTCAGTGGTCTGCACAGCAAGTATGATGCTCAGCATCCCTCCGGGGCACCAGAATGTCCTGGTGCTTAATGTTGCTATTGAGGCCAGAGAGCCCAAGGAGACAGGGTGCTAACTAATGAAGGATTTCCCCTAGCCTGGTGCAAACTGGGTTCTATATTACCCTTGCTTTTGATATATAGAATCAAATCTCAGTGGTGGTCATTGCCTTAGTGTTGTAAGTGTAGGGGCCTTTCAAAGAGCTGGAGTTATTTGGGGGGACTGCAGATCTACCCTAGCCTCTCCTCTGCAGACCCAGTTAACCCTGACCTGGCCCTGAACCCCATGTCGACACTCTTTGACCCAGTTCACGTCCAGGCGTTCTCAACTTTTTAAAAAGGGACCAATTCACTGTCCTTAGGACTGTTGGAGGGCTGGACTATAGTTTTTTTAAAAAAAACTATGAACAAATTCCTATGCACACTGCATGTATCTTATTTTGAAGTAAAAAACAAAATGGGAACAAATACAATTCACAGCAATGCATGTGGCCCACGGGCCATAGTTTGAGGACCCCTGACCTAGACTGTCTGTCTCCAGGAGCTGGGCCTTGGGCCCAGATGGACACTTGGTTTCCTAGCCTTCACTGGAGTGTGGTCTGCTGAGCCATTTAGTAAGCCACACTAACCTGTCTTCAGGACGTCACCGTATGGCATGAATGTGACCCCCGATGACGCTGTGCCATGAAGTAATTTTTCGTTGTTAGTAGTTTTGCCCAGACACCTGATTGCCATTTCCAAGTTAATGTGACCTTTTTCTTTTTGTCCTTTCTTATTTCTAATGTTTGCAATTTATTTTGTTTCTGCAGAGTTTCTCCCTCAGATGTGGACTCGACGGTCAGTGAGGAGTCCAGCGAGAGAGACGCAGGAGATAAGACCCCAGGAGCGGTCAGCGACGGCAAGTCCCACAGAGCCCTGCCGAGCGGTCTGTGACTCTGCTCGTTCTCCACCTTGAGCGTAGTCATTAGGAGATTCCAGTAGGCTAGGGGTCTACCCTGCTTCAAATACTAAAAGTAAAAAAGTATTTTAAAAAGTCTGCAGAATGAAATATTCATTTGTATGGTGAGTTTTTCAGCCTGGTCTGTCACCATCTAACATTGTATCAGTGTCTGCCGTGAGGCACGGGACTGGTGCCAGAACTTAGGGATCCACTGAGGTGTTCTAGGTTTAATCAGCTCCCTTCATTTTAGTTTAGAATCCTTACAGTTTTCCTGCTTGAATGTCAAGGAGAAATCGTAGTTTGAAAAACTACCCTTAGGATTTAGTGACTTTCTTTTTTTTTTTTTTGTAGAGACAGAGTCTCACTTTATCGCCCTGGGTAGAGTGCCGTGGCGTCACACTGCTCACAGCAACCTGCAGCTCTTGGGCCTAAGCGATTCTCTTGCCTCAGCCTCCCGAGTAGCTGGGACTACAGGCGCCCGCCACAGCGCCCGGCTATTTTTTTGTTTTGCAGTTCGGCCCAGGCCGGGCTTGAACCCGCCACCTTCGGTATATGGGGCGGGCGCCCTACTCGCTGAGCCACAGGAGCCGCCCAGGTTTTAGTTTTAGTTTTAGTTTTTTTTGCAGTTTCTGGCCAGGGCTGGGTTTGAACCTGCCACCTCTGGCATATGGGGCCGGCGCCCTACTCCTTTGAGCCACAGGCACCACCCTAGTTTTGTTTTTTTTTGAAACAGAGTTTCACTATGTCACCCTCAGTAGAGTGGCGTGGCGTCACAGCTCACAGCAACCTCAAATTTCGGACTTAAGCGATTCTCTTGCCTCAGCCTCCCAAGTAGCTGGGAGTACAAGCACCCGCCACAACACATGGCTATTTTTTTGTTGTAGTTGTCATTGTTGTTCAGCAGGCCCAGGCCAGGTTCAAACCCACTAGCCCCAGTGCATGTGGCTGGAGCCCTAGCTGCTGAGCTACTCAGGAGGCTGAGGCAAGAGAATCGCTTAAGTCCAAAATTTGAGGTTGCTGTGAGCTGTGTGATGCCACAGCACTCTACAGAGGGCGATAAAGTCAGACTGTCTCTACAAAATAAATAAATAAATAAAAATAAATAAATAAATATGAACAAGCAGGATTTCTAAAACTGATAAATTTGAGAGTCATTATTTGCCTCCAGAATGAGTCTTTATTTATCTAACATAAAAAGAATGAGCTTTCTTCTAATGTATTCAGAATATGCCTGTGAGAGACCAGGCACAGTGGCTCTCACCTGTAATCCTAGCACTCTGGGAGACCAAGGTAAGGTGGATTGCTTGAGTTCATGAGTTCTAGACCGCCTGGGCAAGAGCGTGGGACTACATCTCTACTAAAATAGAACAATTAGCTGGGCACTGTGGTGGGTGCCGTGGTCCCAGCTACTTAGGAGGCTGAGGCAAGAGGATCACTTGAGCTCAAGAGTTTTTTGTTTTTTTTTTGTACGAAAGCTCTTTATTGGCGGGGGATGCTGCAGAGCAGCATTAAGGGGAGGGGAGAGAGAGAAACGAGGGGAAGAAAGGACAGGAGAGAAGGTAGAGAGAGGAGGGGGGAAGAGAGAGGAGAGAAAGGAGGGAGGGAAGGAGGGAGGGGGAGAGAGAGAGGAGACACACGGTGGGGGGGAGAGAGAAAAGAGTGGGCTCAAGAGTTTGGGGTTACTGTGAGCTATGATGCTACAGCACTCTACCAAGGGTGACAAAGTGAGACTCTGTCTCAATAAATAAATAAATAAATAAAGGAATATGCCTGTGATCCTTTGTAGATACTTGGTTTGTAACTTTTCTTTATAACAGCAAGTGAAAATCTCTTCTGAGCCATGTCAGTCTTTTGTATCTGTGCTTCCTACTCTGTCCTCACAGGTGGGTGCTGTGTTTATGCTTGCCCTCTGACCTCAGTCCTTCTCTGCCTTGCTTCCCCTCCCCCCACTTCAGACGTGAGTCCCATCTGCAATGGGATGGGTCAGTGGAGAGCACACTTCATTCCTTGCTCTCGGATTCCCCAAAGAAGAAGATCCCAGCCATGTGCAGTCCAGGAGGCAGAAGCGGAACAAGATTTCCATTCTTCAAATGAGGAGAAATCAGTTGAAAGAAGAAGAGGATGAGGAGGATGAGCCAGAAGGGCCCCCTACCTCTTTGCAACCCCCTAGGACAAAACAGTGGCAACTCCCGTACTCAAGGATCCCCTCACTGTGGCATAGCAAGCAGCAGTCCAGTGACTTGGAGAGCAGCTTGAGCCCATCTAGTGGGGACGAGGCCAAGTTGTACTGTGGGAGGTTGGCCATGTTTTCTCAGTACTTCTGTAGCTGCTGCAGGATGCAGAAGCCAGTGGGGGAGAACAAGCCATCAGGCTCAGGAAGAAGCAAGAGCCAGAGCAAGATAGTTTCAGCCAGGAGCTCCAGTAAAAGGGATGGTGCAGAGCTCCAAGGATCTCCAAGGCCAGGTCTGGACAGAAGCCAGAAGCCAGGATAACAGCGTGTAATGGTTCGGCCTGTAAATAAAGCAAATTTTGGCCTTTTCCTTACATGCCACAGAGGGGGCCTGTTTGCTGTCTATGGTGAACATTATCTCGCTCTGTAACTGTATCTTGCTCTGCTCTGTGAACCTTTCTTTTATTTCCTCAATAAACTTTGTTTCACACTTAAAAGAAAAAAAAAAGCAATTGTTTTTTGTGTGTGTGTGAATGTCATGTACTGCATATGAGCCTGATGATTCCAAGTTTCTGTCTTTCTTGATTATCTTTTTCTAGATGTATTCACTTCCCCCTTGCCTGCTTTTACCTCTCTGAACCTCTCCTGCTTTCTGACTCTGCATGAAGCTCTATCTCCAGGACATGGGCCAGTGTGTGAAGGAGACCTTGACAGAGGTGAGAAGGCTTTTTAAACCCATGAGACATGGAACCCCCCCAAAGTGAAAAACAACCTTAAGTGCAAGAATCTTGAGATAACCAATGAGAGAGACTTTGAGGCGTAATTTAGTAGGTTTTCCATTTGAGTTGCTTTATTTTCTTCCCAGTAACTCTCAACAATAAAGCAAAACATTTTAGTTTCTAGTTATAGCAAACAGTGAGAAAAGAAGAAAAACTATTTGACCAGAGTGAATTTATTTATTTATTTGTTATTATTTTTTTTGAGACAGAGTCTCAAGCTGTCTGTTGCCCTGTGTAGAAGATCGTGGTGTCACAGCTTACAGCAACCTCAAACTCTAGGGCTTAACGCTATAACGCCTGGCTATTTTTTTTTGTTGCAGTTGTTGTTTTAGCTGGCCTGGGCCAGGTTCAAACTTGCCAGCCTCGGTGCCCTACCCACTGAGCTACAGGCGTAGCCAACCAGAGTGAATTTAAAAGCCACAATTTAGGTTCGGCGCCTGTGGCTCAAGCGGCTAAGGCGCCAGCCACATACACCTGAGCTGGCAGGTTCGAATCCAGCCTGGGTCCACCAAACAACAATGATGGCTGCAACCAAAAAATGGCCAGGCCTTGTGGCGGGCGCCTGTAGTCCCAGCTACTTGGGAGGCGGAGGCAGGAGACTTGCTTAAGCCCAGGAATTGGAGGTTGCTGTGAGCTGTGATGCCACTGCAATCTATCCTGGGTTACTGCTTGCGGCTGGTTAAAAAAAAAAAAAAAAAAAAAAAGCCACAATTTAAGATTGTGGTTGCCCAACAACAAAGTTTAAGGACGGGGTCCCCAATTTATATATTCTGGTATCTCATTTCATTCCTCATCCTTCATAAAGGAGAAAAGAGCCCTCCACAGGCTCCCCACCCGTACCCCCCCCAACTAATAATTCAGGAGGAATCTTGGAGCTTGGGACCTATAATTATCTTGGCTCAGGTTTCCTAGAGGCTAACCCTGAGATGGAGGTGCTTATGCAAATAATTTATTGGGAGAATGTTCCTAGAAGGGGAGTGAGGAAGGTACTCAGGACAGGGGGAGAAGGTAAGGAGGGATGTGGCCACAGTTAGAACCTGCTTTAGTCTGATCCTAGGGCCTACTTTTGAGGTCTTTTGTAAGACCATATCAGTTAATTATTGCCTGCAAGTGGCCCAAGGGTAGGATATACCCATAACTTTCCCAGCAAGACAGCTTCCTTGTTGGCTGAGGCAATTCTACAATGAAGGGGCCCTCTGTGAGCTGTGAGCAGCTGATGGATCTCAAAGCAGTGAGAGTGAAGTTGTACAGGGAGTCTGGGCAGGCATCATAACTGCGGCTGGTGGAATTCGCTGATATTACCGGTCTTTCCCAGTATATTTAATGTTTGTAAATTTCCTGTGTGTACTTGTAAAGTGCATAACATCACATTTTTTAGTTGTGGGGGAAATATCTGTGCTGTTGTCCATATCCATAATGGCTGTACTAATTCAGATTCCCATCATTTGTATATAAGAATTCCATTTGCTCAGGGCGGCGCCTGTGGCTCAGTGGGTAGGGTGCCAGCCCAACATACCGAAGGTGGCGGGTTCAAACCCGGCCTTGCAGAACTGCAAAACATAAAACTAGCCTGGCATTGTGGCGGGCGCCTATAGTCCCAGCTACTCTGGAGGCTAAGGCAAGAGAATCACCGAAGCCCAGGAGTTGGAGGTTGCTGTGAGCTGTGTGACGCCAAGGCACTCTACCGAGGGTGATAAAGTGAGACTCTGTCTCTACAAAAAAAAGAATTCTGTTTTCTCTACATTCTTACCAACATTTGTTATTTTTGTCTTTTTAATGGCAGCCATTCTAATGTAAGTGAGATGATAATCTCATTGTATTTTGTTTTTTTTGACAGCGTCTCACTTTGTCACCCTCGTTAGAGTGCTGAGGCCAGGTTTGAACCTGCCACCTTCGGTATATGGGGCTGGCGCCCTACTGGATGAGCCACAGGCGCCACCCCATTTTCTTTTTTTGAGACAGAGTTTCACTTTGTTACCCTGAGTAAAGTGCTATGTTATCACAGCTCACAGCAACCTCAGACCCTTGGGCTCAAGTGATCCTCTTGCCTCAGCCTCCCAAGTACCTGAGACTATAGGCACCCACTACAATGCTCTGCTATTTTTAGAGACTAGGTCTTGCACTTGCTCAGGGTGGTCTCAAACTCGGGAGCTCAGGCAATCCACCTGCCTTCGCCTCCCAAAGTGCTAGGATTACAGGCACGAGCCATCGTGCCTGGCCAGCATTTTTCATATACCTGTGGCCATTTGTCTTTTTTTTCTTTGCAGTTTTTGGCCGGGGCCATGTTTGAACCCGCCAGCTCCAGTATATGGGACCGGTGCCCTACTCCTTTGAGCTACAGGTGTCACAATGTCTGTCTTCTTTTGAGAAATGTCTATTATATCCCTGGCCACATTTTCTTTTCTTTTTTTTATTGTATCTTTCCAGCCAAAATTCCTATTTAGTACTTTTCCAGTTGTGCTTGGTCTGTTTCTGTAATTTCAGATCTCTGCTGAAATTCCCGCACTGGTTTTTATGCCCTTGCAATACTAAGTTCAATTGCTTCAATTTCTATGATTCCAACATGTCAAATTTCTGCAGGTCTGCTGTTTTTTCTTTCTTCTTTTCTTTTTGTAGAGACAGAGTCTCATTTTATCACCCTCGGTGGAGTGCCGTGGCGTCACCCAGCTCACTCCTGGGTCACTTATGCTGCCTTATAAGTGCTTGGCTAAGTTCTGTGTTGGTTGGATGTCATATTTGAAAGATTATTATAGCCAGACGTGGTAGCTCAGGCCTGTAATCCTAGCACTCTGGGAGGTTAAGGAGGGTGGATTGCTTGAGGCCACAAGTTCAAGATGAGCCTGAGCAAGAGTGAGAGCCTGTCTCTACTAAAAAATGAAAAACTGAGGCAAGAGGATTGCTTGAGCCCAAGAGGTTGCTATGAGCTATGATGCCACAGTACTCATATACCGGAGGTGGCGGGTTCAAACATGGCCCTGGCCAAAAACTGCAAAAAAAAAAAAGACAAATGGCCACAGGTATATGTAAAATGCTGGCCAGGCACAAAGGCTCGTGCCTGTAATCCTAGCACTTTGGGAGGCGAAGATGAGAAGATGGAGGTAATGACTTAGACATTGTCCCAGCACCTCACACACTCCTCTCCCAGACTTGATTTATAGGAAGATGAGATCTCAGATATTTTATGCTTTAGGAGTAAGAAATGAAACAAGACAGAGTCTCAAGCTGTCACCCTGGAGAGTGCTCTGGTATCATAGCTCACAGCAACCTCCAATTCCTGGGCTAGATTCGAACCCGCCAGCTCAGGTGTACATGGCTAGTGCCTTAGCCTGTTGAGCCACAGGCGCCGAGCTAGAGTGTGTATTTTTAAAGACTCACAGATAGAATCTCTGTGCACGAGAAAGCACACGTAGTGAAAATAAGGGAGAGTTGGGCTAGGGCTGACAAGGCACAGCTGATCTTGTGAATCTTTTGTAAATCTTTACCTTAAAGATGCTTAGCCTGAATAGTTTAGGAGAATTGATTTAGGAAATTACCTTTTGAATTGGAAATGCTGTAATCGTGCTGATTAATATTTAAAATAAGAGTGACAGGCAGTCTTTGCTAAGTGGCACATCTTAAACAGTTTAGGAGGTTGATTCAGGAAATGAATGTTTGAATTGGAAATGTTGTATTAGGTCAGTGGCTTGTGCCCACTGTGGCCATCACTACAGTCCACTTGCTTTATTCTAGTTACACAATGAAAACTTCAGTTCTTATCAGTTTTGGTTTTGTTTTCAAAAAATCTGGTATGTCTGTATTGAAGGAGCTAAGAAAATTTTACCCAAAAATATGACTACTTAACATAAAGAATATTTTGAATTAAAGGCCATTGAGAATCGGAAAGCATTTGAAAGGGCTTTCCTTCTATTTGCATATACCAAACTGACCCATCAGTGAGAGAAGCCTCTCTAAGACTGTTCTGCTCTCCTGTTTCCAAAACCACAGCTGTATACATAAAAGTTAAAAGCAAGAATCATACTAACCGTCATCTTTACAGTAGTTAACTCTTTTTTTTTTTAATGAGACAGAGCCTCAAGCTGTCACCCTGGATAGAGTGCTGTGGCATCACAGCTCACAGCAACCTCCAATTCATGGGCTCAAGCGAGTCTCTTGCCTCTGCTTCCCAAGTAGCTTCGACTACCGGCACCCGCCACAATGCCCGGCCATTTTTTGGTTGCAGCTGTCATGGTTGTTTGGCAGGCCCAGGCTGGATTCGAACTCGCCAGTTCAGGTGTACATGGTTGACACCTCAGCCCATTGAGCCATAGGCACTGAGCCAACAGTAGTTAACTCTTAAGCAACAGTATCGCTATAACTGATAATCCATAATAAAAAATAATTGACACAACCCATGATCCATGCAGCAACATTTTTACAACCCATGATCCAGGCAGCAACATTTTAATTCAAAAGTTAATCTCTGGGCGGTGCCTATGGCTCATCGAGTAGGGCGCTGGCCCCATATACCGAAGGTGGCGGATTCAACCCAGCCTTGGCCCAACTGCAAAACAGAAAAATAGCTGGGTGTTGTGGCGGGCACCCATAGTCCCAGGTACTCAGGAGGCTGAGGCAAGAGTTGGAGGTTGCTGTGAGCTGTGTGATGCCAGGGCACTCTACTGAGGGTGATAAAGTGAGACTGTCTCTACAAAAAGAAAAACAAGAACTGAGAGAATTCACCACAACCACATTCATCTTGCAAGACCTTCAGTCTGAAAGAGGTGTTCACAAAGCCAAAAGTATTTTTTTTTTTTTTTTGAGACAGAGCCTCAAGCTCTCACCCTGGATAGAGTGCTGTGGCATCACAGCTCACAGCAACCTCCAATTCCTGGGCTCAAACGAGTCTCCTGCTTCTGCCTCCCAAGTAGCTGGGACTACAGGCACCCGCCACAATGCCCGGCCATTTTTTGGTTGCAGCCCTCATTGCTGTTTGGCGGGCCCGGACTGGATTCAAACCCGCCAGCTTGGGTGTACGTGGCTGGTGCCTTAGCCCGTTGAGCCACAGGCACCGAGCCAAAGCCAAAAGTATTAAGTAATCCTTTTGGGAAAAGTTTGCTGATCGTTGGGAGCTATAAAAGTGGACTGGGAGCCATATAATGCTCTGCTTTGATTTCCTCCATTTTTATCAAGCAACCCTCTGAACATAATTAGATTTCTCAAGCGTGTTTCCCTATTAAGAGTGTGTGCATTCTTGCTAACGAGAATTTCCAATCATGCTTGCCAGTTATATTGGTCACTGTAAATGACTAAATTGCCCTTCCATAAAAGTCTTATAAATTTACAAGTTTCCAAGAGTTCAAGCATCCTTTGATATTCGGCTCTCAGTTGTTTATATCTGTAGGGCTAAAAGACCAGGCTCTAGACCTCTGCTGTCCCAACAGAGTCAAATCCCCATAAGGGCTAACCTCACGTAACAGTTATTATTGCATCCCATTGGGTATCAGGAAAGTATTTGTACCACAAACCTCTTCAGTATTTGTGAACTTATATTTCTAGGCCTCTTACTCTTTAATATTTAAAAAAATTTTTTTAACTTTATTTTATATCCAAAAAGTTAGCATGGTTTCTTTCACTGCATCAGCCCCCTGGATAATCAATTCAAGGAAGATTATTTAGTCTAACTTGATAAACCCAATGTCCTTCAGGTTTGATGAAAACATTGGCAGCACATACTGAGGCCACACTTCCAGATGAGACCGTGCCAGTTGGAGCAGATGCTGCAAGAGTGAGAGCCTTAGCTGAATTTTCAGGGTGACTCCAGGAGAGCTGCTGGTGACCCATCTTGCTTTCAGGAGTCTAATGAAGCAAAAGGCAATATTTAAAATTTTTTAATCAGAGTAATATATAAATAAAGTTTTAAAATTCAGAAAGAAATACGGGACTAAGAAGAAAAATAACGCCCTCACAAGGCCCTCATCAATTTCACTTCTTGTAAATCAAGAAACAATCATTTTCTTTCTTTCTTTCTTTTTTTTTTTCAGCTTTTGGCTGGGGCTGGGTTTGAATCCACCACCTCCAGCATATGGGTCCAGCACCCTACTCACTGAGCCACAGGCGCTGCCCCCAGAAACAATCATTTTCAACTCTTTTTACTTTTTTTTTTTTCACATTTGCTGTTATAATTATAAATAACATGCCAAATAAAGCTCTTTGCAAAATAGTCGTGTCGAGTAAATAGTTTTTTTTTGGAACCGTCCCTGTGGAGTCTTCCTGTATGGACTTGTTTCCAGGCTTGCTGCACAGCTGTAGGTCTGGAGCTTCCCCTCAGCATTATTTTGGGTCTTCTCATGATGTCCTGCTAGAAAGTTCCTATTTTCTGGGTCATGGGTCTTCCTCCCGTTTTTACATCCTGATTGATGGGCACATGCTCCTGTAGCTTCATGAAGAAAAATGAACAGGAGGTAAAATTCGTTTTATCTTACACGTTTTAAACTGTCTTCATTATTCCCTCACATTTGGTTGATAGTTTGTTCAGATGTGAACTTCGAGGTGAAAATCGTGTCTTCTCAGAAGTTGTAGGCCCCTGACCCCTTAGCTTCCTGTGTAGCCCGGAAGGGGAGGCAGAGTCCTCAGGCCTCTGGCTAAATTCCTGGGTGGTCGGGAGGGGGGGGGGGGTTGCTGCTGTTGTGAGATCACAGCCTGAGGGTGGGGGACAGTGCCACAGACTTGACCGGCAGGAATGGGACCTGCTTGCCTCTTATGCCCCAGAGGCCACACCACTAGCGTTTCACAAACCATCCCGAAGTGGGAATGTTTGGGAATGAGAGAAAAGAGACAAGATGGGATCAGGAGGGCTGAAGCAGCTGAGGTTGCAGCCAGCTCCAAAATCTACAATCAGCTTTATTTTATAGTATCTCAGCAGGGTTGTTCACGAGGAAGCAGCCTAGTCAAAGAACATAGTTTTGGTCTTACAATATGATTGGAAAATGTAAATGACTTTATCAAGAACAATTCATTGTGTTGACGTTTCTACTGCATAACATTGTAACATCTGTTAATGATAAACAAAAGCGAAGGGTCTTTTGCGTAGTTTCTGAGGATTAACTAGGTAAAGAAAGAGATACTTGTCTTCTGGCAAAACATCTAGAAAGAGAAAAACATGTTGTTTTAAGAGGAGGAAAAACATGTTGACTCAGCAGGAGGAAAGCAGTTGGAGGGCGTGCCGGGAATGTCTCCCAGGCCGCGGGCCCTGCCGCCTCACTGCCGGCTCTCCACACTGGTGGGGTTGCACTTACCACTCGAAGGCCGCGACAGGCAGCCCTCTGGCTCACCCACCCAGCCTCCTCAGCAGCTGTGTCCGCAGTGGTGTGCAAAGAGGGAGACGTGGTCTCCTTCATGTGCGTGAGCCCAAAGCACCGAAGCTGCCGGGCTGGAGGGGGAGATTTCACTCTTCACTTGGAAAGCCAGGCACAGAGTCACTTTTCACAGCCCCAGACAGGAAGCGGTTGAACCCTGGAAAACACACACTCCAGTTCTCCCAGTCCCAGGGAGCAGCTCTTGGATAAAGGCTGGTGTACTGTACCATCCTTTCCCCAGGGAGGAGCACTCCCTGTGGGCAAGAGTTCTGGGCTCCCTGCAGGGGGGGGGGACTTCAGTGGGTCCTGCCTGTGCGTGGAGATGTGGGGGTTGTTATTCCCAGAGCAGGATGCATGGCGGCCACTCCCACAGTGGTGCCCTGCCACAGTAGCTCGGGACTTGGGAGAGGGGTGAGGGATTCAGCTCAAGTTCCCAGTCTGGTGAAATGCTCCTTAGGAGTGTCAAAGCACTGCCATATAGTGGCAGGGTTTGTGAGGGCAGAGGAGTTCTCCCGGGGTTCAGACTGTCTGCAGCAGGGAGCCAGACCACACAAGTTCTCCCAATTACCTGCTCCCCTTAATACCAAGCCCCTCAAGGGTTCCTGGCCAATCTCAGCCAAGCTGTCCTCTTCCTTCTCATTCGTGCCTTAAGTATTTCCTGTGAGTTCTCCACCGGGCTCTAGTGTTCTCTCCTTGGTTACCATTATTCATAATTTTGGTTCTTTTTTTTTTTTTGAGACAGAGCCTCAAGCTATCACCCTGGATAGAGTGCTGTAGCATCACAGCTCACAGCAACCTCCATTTCCTGGGCTCAAGCGAGTCTCCTGCCTCCACCTCCGAAGTAGCTGGGACTACAGGCGCCCGCCACAACGCCCAGCCATTTTTTGGTTGCAGCCGTCATTGTTGTTTGGTGGGTCCAGGCTAGATTTCAACCCTCCCGCTCAGGTGTACGTGGCTGGCGCCTTAGCCCGTTGAGCCACAGGTGCCCAGCCAATTTTGGTTCTTTTTATAGAGCAAATGGGTATCCATGGTCTCTAGTAAGCTGTCTTGAACCAGAACGCTCAATCCTTAAGTTTTGGTCACTCTTCACCTAAGTCTCTCTTAAGAGAGACTTAACCCAAAGGGGGGAATTCCTAAACAGAAGTATGGGAGGCAGCTGTTTCCGAGTGAGCTCGTGCACTAGGCCCTAACAGACCAGACCGAACCAAAATGGAGTAACTCATGCTAAATATGCAATAATCAAACTGAAAATTTAAGGAAGCATATAGAGCCCAAAACAGACCAGGTTTTTTGTTGTTGTTGTTGTTTAACCTCACAGAAAATAGGAGAATCCAGCACCAGGATGTCCCTTCTGCTCTAACCCTTGCAAAAAGTAACCTGCGGTTCCTTATTCCTGCCTCACAGAAACCACTTTTCAGCTATTTCCCAGTGGGATTGGAGACCAATCAAGTACATTTATGATGTCGACAGTGTGATATCAATGCCTTACAAAGGAAGGAATTGTGAAATTAATTTTAGCCTAACGCTGCTTCCTTACATATTTTAAATTCACCCCTAAGGTTTCTCCATAAACAGTGAACTGTAATGTAGCTGGCTGTATAAACAGACTGTAACCTACTCTTGTACCAGTCACTGAATTTTGACCAATCAAAAGTGTCCATCTGGTTTAAATAAGGAAAAACGCAGAGCTGCAACCAATCCAGCTGTTTCGGTACCTCACTTCCATTTTCAGTACATCACTTTCCTTGTTCTAGCCATAAATCCTCTCAGACCGCAGGGCAGTAAGGAGTCTCTCTGGACCTAGTCTGGTTTAGGGGAGCTGCCCAACTCAACTCTGTCAAATTTAATTTGTCTAAATGTTTTCTTTTAACACGGTAAGCCCATGATAATTACAGCAAAACTTTTGTAATTGCCCCTCTTCTGACTTGTCCTTTTTCTTTATAAACTCAAGCCTCTCCTTTTGTTCTCCAGAACACTCCCCAAGGCGACTTAGAAGTGTTCCTAGTCTATAGTCTTTAATCTCAGTCCAAATAAACTCTCTTTATTAATTTGCCTCCATATCTTTCCTTAGGTTGACGCTAGATTCTGCTAAAGATTCTTTACTTAGCCAAACCTTAATCAGGCTTCTGAGCTTTCTTCTGGATCAATCTGTGCATTTCCTTGTAAAATCCAGTTTTACTTTTTATTTTATTTTATTTTATTTTATTTTTGAGACAGAGCCTCAAGCTGTCACCCTGGATAGAGTGCTGTGGCATCACAGCTCACAGCAACCTCCAATTCCTGGGCTCAAGCAAGTCTCCTGCCTCAGCCTCCCAAGTCGCTGGGACTACAGGCGCCCACCACAATGCCCGGCCATTTTTTAGTTGCAGCTGTCATTGTTGTTTGGCAGGCCTGGGCTGGATTCGAACCCACCAGCTCAGGTGTACGTGGATGGCGCCTTAGCCCGTTGAGCCACAGGCGCCGAGCCTAAAATCCAGTTTTACCAAAGAAACTTGCTAATAAGTCAGTTTATCAAGAACCCCCCATGCTGTGATATCTGATCACCCTTGATATCTGCTCAGGTTCCTCATTCTTCACCTTCGTGCAGGTGATGTCTGGGCACACTACACTGGCCTGTCTTCAGCAAGAATCTTCCGTACCCCTCTCAGTCATTTCCGTCCACCGGCAGGAAATAAACATCTTCCTCCTCAGTTGTAAATTTCCACTTGCTCATGCTGTACTCAGAGTTGAGCCCAATCCTTCTCCCTCGCTCCAAGACCCAGTTGCCGTGGTCCCTGCACCTACAGTGATGGTCCTGGATAAAATCTTCCTTAGTGTGCTTTAAAAAGAATCATTGAATAATTTTTTCTTTAGCCGTGCCTGAATTTGTTTGACCCATAGACTAGCAATAGCATGTGGAACCAGGAAGGTTTCAGTTACTCTTGACGTGGTGATATTAACTTTCTTATTCTATTTCTTATTCTCAGCTGGAATTTTCATTGTTTGGCCTTTGCTCAAAGATGGGAACAGTTTAAGAATAAGACAGCCATTCAGCTCTTTATGAGTAAGCCCTAACCTAAAACAAATTTGGTTTGTAGATATTAAAAAAAGACACGCCATTTAAAAAATGTCAACTAACACAAGATGACTGAATTTTTGCACTTCACTTTTAAAATGTGAATGAATACTCTTAGAAACTTCAGGTTTGCTATTCTAAGCATGCACACCCAGAGGAGTACTTATTTTTAAAAGGCAGATGTTGCTTCCTGGAAGTAAGTCATCTATGTGGGAATTGTTTGGGGCAAGAAGTGTCATTTTCCTTCACTTGCCTCGAGAAACCAGTGTTTAGTTTTGGCTTTGGGACTATAAGAGAAAATATCTTGTTCTCATCTGTACCCCAAGGCTCGGTTACCTCATTTATAAAACATACAACAGTAATGTTTAGGTAATTCCACTTGCAAGCATTAAATTCCACTCTGAATTTTTTCTCCTTGCTGTTTTAAGGAAATAAAAATTCAATTTAAAAAGGCAGACTACAAGCTCAGCGCTAAGGCACCAGCCACATACACCAGAGCTGGCGGGTTAGAATCCAGCCTGGTCCTGCCAAACAACAATGACAACTACAACCAAAAAACAGCCAGGCGTTGTGGCGGGCATTTTAGTCCCCGCTACAAGAGAGCTTCAAGAGGCAAGAGAATTGCTTAAGCCCAGGAGTTTGAGGTTGCTGTGAGCTATGATGCCACGGCACTCTACCCAGGGCAACAGCTTAAGGCTTTGTCTCAAAAACAAAAAAAAAAGAGGCAGACTACAATATAGCGTTCTGGAAAAAGCCCAGCTGTGGGAGTCAGGCCCGTGCAGTTCTCATCCTGCATCTGCTAACAGATCTGTTGCATACATCTGGCCAAATCTGTCCACTTTAGTAGGTTCTGTTTCCACGTCTGTACAATAAAGGAAGTGAGGCAGACAGGAGAGGCTTTGTTTGAATGGCTGATCCCCAAGGTCCCTTCAAGCTCAAATATTCTATGATTTTTATTATGTAAGCCAAGACGTTGGGTAGATATCACAGTAAACTGTGCTACCAAACACAAAGAACAAAAAAAAGTGACTTCTTGTATTTTTTTTCATAATCCAAAGATTTGGAGATGGACCACTAGTCCATTTGATAAGTGATTCAATGATGTCAAGGGTAGCATCTTTTCTTTCCTTTTTAAAAATAGCTTAAACAGGGCTGGGCGTGGTGGCTCACTCCTGTAATCCAAGCACTTGGGAGGCCAAGGCAGGTGGATTGCTTGAGCTCATGGGTTTGAGATCAGCCTGAGCAAAAGCAAGACCTCATCTGTACTAAAAATAGAAAAACTAGGGCAGTGCCTGTGGCTCATCGAGTAGGGCGCCAGCCCCATATACCGAAGGTGGTGGGTTCAAACCCAGCCTCGGCAGCACTGCAAAAACAGAAAAATAGCCGGGTGTTGTGGTGGGCGCCTGCAGGAGCTACTCGGAGGCTTGGAGGCTCGGAGGCTCAGAGGCAGCTACTTGGGAGGCTGAGGCAAGAGAATTGCCTAAGCCCAGGAGTTGGAGGTTGCTGTGAGCTGTGAAACGACATGGCACTCTATCAAAGGCAATAAAGTGAGACTCTGTCTCTACAAAAAAAAAAAAAGGAAGGAAAAGAAAAGAAAAGAAAAACTGAGACAGGAGGATTGCCTGAGCCCAAGAGTTGGAGGTTGCTATGAGCTATGACACTAAGGCACTCTACCCAGTGTAATAGCTTGAGATTTTTTCTCCCCCAAAAGAAAAAAAAAATAGCTTAAACATGTATAATTTGCTGGGCGTGGTGGCTCATGCTGTAATCCCAGCACTCTAGGAGGCCCAGGTGGGTAGATCACCTGAGCTCATGAGTTCAAGACCAGGCTGAGCCAGAGTCAGGACCCCCTGGCTCAGCGCCTGTGGCTCAGAGGGCTAAGGCGCCAGCCACGTACACCTGAGCTGGTGGGTTTGAATCCAGCCCGGGCCCGCCAAACAACAATGACGGCTACAACCAAAAAATGGCCGGGCATGGTGGCAGGCGCCTGTGGTCCCAGCTACTTGGGAGGCGGAGGCAAGAGACTCGCTTGAGCCCAGGAATTGGAGGTTGCTGTGAGCTGTGATGCCACAGTACTCTATCCAGGGGCAACAAAGTGAGTCTGAGAAAAACAAAACAAAACAAAAAAGGAACCAGGTATAATCGATATAGAATAAACTCCACATAAATAATGTATACAATTTGATACATTTTGTCATTTGTATATATACATGAAATCAACACAACAATGAAGATAATGAACATATCCATTGCCCCCAAATGTTTCCCTGTTCCCCTTTATAACCTCTCCCTTCTGTCTTTCTTTGTATTTCTCCCATGATCACTGATCTCCATGTGAAACGTGTACTCGTAGTTTGTTACTTTTTATTACTGAGTAGTAGTACTCAGTAAGCATATGCAAGAGTTCCAATTCTTCTATATCCTTGCCAATCCTTGGCAGGGTTCTTGTTTTTTGTTTTGTTTTCTTTTATTTTTACTTTGGCCATTCTAACAGGTGTATAGTACATCTCATTCTGGTTTTAATTTGCATTTCCCTAATGATGTTGAGCATATCTTTATGGGCTGATTTCAATACATTTTATTGGTGACATGCCTATCCAAAATTTTGCTCATTTCTTTTTTTTAAGACAGAGTCTCAAGCTGTCACTCTGGGTAGAGTGCTGTGGAGTCACAGCTCACAGCAACCTTAAATTCTTGGGTGTAAGTGATTCCCTTGCCTCAGCCTCCCAAGCAGCTGGGACTACAGGCACTCACCATGGCTATAGTTTTGTTGTTGCAGTTGTCATTGTTGTTTTAGCTGGCCCAGGCCAGGTTTGAACTGCCAGACTTGGTGTATGTGGCTGGAGCCCTACCCACTGAGCTATTGGCACCGGCCTGCTCATTTCTTTATTGAATTGTTTGTTTTCCTCTTATTAAGTTTTCAGAGTTATGCATTCTTTTTATCAGGTATTTGATTGCAAATATTATCTACTAGTACATAGCTTATCTATTTATTCTTTTTTTTTTTTTTTTTGGAGCCTGTTGCCCAGGTTGGAGTGCAGTGTCTATTCACAGGCATTGCAATACCACTACTGATCAGCAGGGAGTTTTGACCTGCTCCATTTCTGACCTGTGCCAGTTCACCCTTCCTTAGGCAACCTGGTGGCCCTCCGACCCCTGGCCCCGGGAGGTCACCATATTGATGCTGAACTTAGTGTGGATACCCAATTGGCATAGCACACTACAGCCCAGAACTCCTGGACTCAACTGATCCTCCTGTCTCAGCTTCCCAAGTAGCTGGGACTACAGAGGTGCGCCACCATGTCTAGCTATCTATTCATTCTTGTTTGTTTCCTTTCTTTTTCTTTTCTTTTATATCTATTTATTCTTTTGACTATTTTTTTCAAAAAGCACTTTTTCATTTTGAAAAAACTCAATGTATCAATCGTTTCTTTTATGCATCAAGGTTTTAGTATTGTATCTAAGATATCTTTGTAACGCAAAGATACAAAGGTTTCCTACATCTCCCAGAAATTTTATAATGTTAGATTTTATATTTATGTCTATGATCCATTTTGAATTAAAATTTATAGATAGTGTGAGTTATGGATCAGACTTCTTTTTAGCCCACATGGATATGGGCAAATCAATTGTCCAGTTGTTTCAGAATTATTTGTTTTAAAAGCTATCATTTTTCACTATCCTTATAGTGACATCAGTTGTTACTATATGTGTGGGTTTACTTCTGGCCTCTCTATGCTGTTCCACCAACTGACCTCTTTGTCTGGCTTTGCCAGCATCACTCCATCTTTATTATTGTAGCTTTATAATAGTCTTGAACCCAGGTAATGTAAATCCTACAATTTTTTTTCCCAAAGATGGCTAGCTATTCTTGGTCCTTTGCATTATGAATTCATGAATAATATGAATTTTAGACTCATTGTCAATTTCTACAAAAAGGCCTCAGAGAATTTGAGTTAAAATTGCTTCAGATCTATAGATGGGAGAAGAATGGCATTGTAACAATATTTTCTTCAGCTCTGCAAACACAGCTTTTCTGTCTGTTATTTATGTTTTAAATTTTTTTCAATAATGTTTGTAGTATACAGACATTCAACATTTTTATTAGAATTACCTCTAAGAATTTCATATATTTTATGCTATTGTGATTGGTATTTTTTTTTTTTTAGAGACAGAGTCTCACTTTGTCACTCTGGGTACAGTGCCGTGACGTCACAGCTCACAGCAATCTCCAGCTCCTGGGCTTAGGTGATTTTCTTGCCTCAGCCTCCCAAGTAGCTGGGACTACAGGCACCCGCCACAACGCCCGGCTATTTTTTTTATTGTTGTTGCAGTTTGGCTGGGGCTGGATTTGAACCCACCACCCTTGGTATATGGGGCCAGCACTCTACTCACTGAGCCACAGGAGCTGCCCATGATTGGTATTTTTTAAAGTCAGTATCTGATTGTTTCTTACTACTGTATAGAAATTAATTGTTATACATTGTGCTTATATCCTACAATATTGTTGATCTCACTTATTCATTGTGGTAGCTTTTTTTGTAGATTCCACTGGATTTTCTACAAATTATGGTGTCTATGAATAGACAGAGGTTTTTTTTCTTGTCAATATGGATGCTTTTTAATTTCTTTTTCTTACCTAATTACATTGGCCAGACCTCAAGGACAATACTGAACAGAAAAGTTGAGAATAATCATCCTTGTCTGATTCCTGATCTGAGAAAGAAAACATGTAGGGGGCGGCTCCTGTGGCTCAGCGAGTAGAGCGCCAGCCCCATATACCGAAGGTGGCGGGTTCAAGCCCGGCCTCGGCGAACTGCAAAACAAACAAAAAAATAGCCAGGCGCTGTGGTGGGCGCCTGTAGTCCCAGCTACCAGGGAGGCTGAGGCAAGAGAATCGCTTAAGCCCAAGAGCTGGAGGTTGCTGTGAGCAGTGTGACGCCACGGCACTCTACCCAGGGCGATAAAGTGTGACTAGGTTTCTACAAAAAAAAAAAAAGAGGCAGACAAATGGAGAGCAAAAACTAATCATTCCCTGAGAGAGTTGTTGGACACTCCAAAAGATCAAACAGTCATCTTATAGGAATTCCGGAAGGAGAAGAGGATGGTCCTAAAGGTACAGATGCCCTACTCCAAGAGCTTTTGGAGGAGACTTTCCCAAGCATTGCAAGAGATACAGAACTTCAGATAGCAGGCAGTTTCAGAACCCCAGCAAGACTCAATCCAAATAAAGCATCTCCTAGACACATTGTGATTAACTTTGCCAAAGTTAAGATGAAGGAGAAAATTCTGCAAGCAGTCAGATGTAAGAAAAGCATCACCTACAAAGGGAGAAATATCAGAATCACTGCAGATCTCTCAGCTGAAACATTTCAAGCCAGAAAAAGATGGTCATCAACCTTCAATCTCCTAAAACAAAACAACTTACCCCAGGATTCTCTATCCAGCTAAATTGAGTTTCATTTGTGATGGAGAAATCAAATATTTTAATGACATAGACGTGTTGAATAAATTTGCCATAACTAAACCAGATCTTCAGGATATTCTCAGATCCATCCTCCACAATGACCAGCACAATGTTCTACCTCTAGAGTAAACTCACCCAGAAATTTTTGAACAAAACCCAACTTCCACAGTGGTGAAAGGATTAAAAATGTCACTGGACGTCTGAAAATCATGACACCCAAAATACAACCAGGCTTATCAATTCTCTCAATTAATGTGAATGGTTTAAATTGTCCTCTAAAGAGGCACAGGCTGGCTGACTGGTTACATAAACTCAGACTGGATATCTACTGTATACAAGAATCTCACCTTACCTTAAAGGATAAAAATAGGCTCAGGGTGAAGGGATGAACATGTATAATACAGGCAAATGGAAACCAGAAAAAAGCAGGGGTTGCAATTTTAGTAGCAGATACAATTGGCTTTAAATCAACAAAGATAAAGAAAGATAAGGAAGGTCACTACATATTTGTCAAGGAAAACAGCCAACATGAAGAGATTTCAATAATAAACATTTATGCACCCTACCAGAATGCTCCTCAATTCATAAAGCAGACCCTAATGGATATGAGCAACTTGATATCTTCCTGCACTATAATAGTTGGAGATTTTAACACCCCTTTGACAGTTTTGGATAGATCCTCTAAGAAGAAACTAAACAAAGAAATATTAGACTTAAACCTGACCCTAGAACAAAGGACTTTATCTCTACAGACATTTCACCCTAATAAAACTGAATGCACATTATTCTCATCAGCCCATGGGTCATCCTCCAAAATAGATTATATCCTAGGACATAATTCTAACCTCAGAAAATTTAAAAGTATAGAAATTATTCTTTGCATCTTCTCAGACCACCATGGAATAAAAGTTGAACTCAACAGCAATGGGAATCTTCAGACTCAAAAAAAGTCATGGAAGCTAAATAATCTTAGGCTGAATGATAGCTGGGTCAAAGATAAGATTAAGAAGGAAATCACCGGGTGGCACCTGTGGCTCAGTGAGTAGGGCATTGGCCCCGTATACCAAGGGTGGCGGGTTCAAACCTGGCCCTGGCCAAACTGCAACAAAAACAAAAAATAGGCGGGTGTCGTGGCAGGTGCCTATAGTCCCAGCTACTTAGAAGGCTGAGGCAAGGGGATCACCTAAGCCCAGGAGTTGGAGGTTGCTGTGAGCTGTGATGCTATGGCACTCTACTGAGGGTGACAAAGTTAAACTCTGTCTCTAAAAAAAAAAAAAAGAGGGAAATCACCAAATTTTTGGAACAAAATGATAACGAAGACACAAATTATCAAAATCTGTGGGATACTGCAAAGGCAGTCCTAAGAGGGAAATTTATAGCGTTGGAAGCCTTCATCAAGAAAACAAAAAGAGAGGAACAACTTAATGGATCATCTCAAGCAACTGGAAAAGGAGAACAGTGCAACCCCAAACCCAGCAGAAGAAAAGAAATAACCAAAATTAGGGCAGAATTAAATGAAATTGAAAACAAAAGAATCATTCAAAAGATGAACAAAACAAAAAGTTGGTTTTTTGAAAAGATTAACAAAATTGATAAACCTTTGGTCGAACTAACCAGAAACAGAAAAGTAAAATCTCTAATATCGTCTACCAGAAACAATAAAGGAGAAATAACAACAGACACTTTGGAAATTCAAAAAATCCTCAATGATTACTATAAAAATTTCTATTCCCAGAACTATGAAAATCTGAAGGAAATGGACCAATACCTGGAAGCACACCACCTTCCTAGACTCAACCAGAAAGAATTAGAAACCTTGAATAGACCTATATCAACCACTGAAATAGCATCAATAATACAAAATCTCCCTAAAAAAGAAAACTCTAGGACCCG
>CAUYON010088656.1:0-19859 GCA_963573935.1 Arctocebus calabarensis
GCAAGTTTTCTTGAACCTCCAGCTGGCTTCTAAATCCACTTGTTCCAAATGGAGAGAGCACTTCCTGAGTCACCTAAGGTCATGACGTGTTTCAGATATTGATTCTCTGCAGCCCATGTCAAGGGTATGGGAATACATGGCAAGGGAGAGGATCCCTGATTCTAAAGATATTATGACTGAGGTGAGGAGCAAATGAGATACATACATGTGAAAGAGCTAAGTGATAACAAATAAACCTTTGAAGAGTCACAGAGAACCCTATGACTACAGGAAAAAATAACAATGATAGAGACGAGTAGTACAATGGGCTCAGAAGAGATCACTGTGTATTGGGAAAGCCTCCTGGAGGGAGGATCTGAGAACTGTATCAGCTGGTTAGAGGTCTGAAGGGAGGAGAGCTTTCTAGGCAGAGATAATTAGCACATGCCTCAGTCCAGGGCTGTGTGTGCTCTGTTTGTGGAACCGTGAGGAGACAGATTGGACTAACCTCTCCTCTTATTTAGAATTTTCTCCTTTAAACTCCAAATAATGGACTTTTATTTCAGCCATCTCACCAAAATTTTCAGCTTTTCTCATAAAACAAATCAGGAAAATCCATTCTAAAAGTATTAGTTCTGTGTTAATTGTTATTTCTTTTTATCGCTAGGTGTCATTTTCTTCATGTGGACTCTCCTCGAAACCCTTTTAATTATATTTTTAAATCTCTAGTCTCTACTTGTGGTTATAAGACAAAAGAACCTAAATTTTAATCTCCTGGTCAGATTCCTAGGGATGGAAAATGTCAGTTTCTTGTCAAAAACTTCCTCTCTACACTGTTCCATTTTCTTTTAATGATCTATTTCATGTCATATCCATATATTTAACAATGTATCTTGAAAACCATACAGATAACAATGGCACTAAATAAAATATATGTATGATATTTATTACTACTTCTGTAAGTTTTTCATCATCTATTTCTGAAAAGTTTCTGAAAATTTATTTGGCATTGACCCTAGTGTATGTTTCATCATAATACACTGATATGGTAAATGTACATCAGATTAATAAGTTCATTTAATAACCCTCATTTCTGGCTTGGTTCCGGTAGCTCAGTGGTAAGGGAGCCGACCACATACACTGAGGCAGGTGGGTTCGAACCTGGCCCAGGGCTGCTAAACAACAATGACAACTGCAACAAAAAATAGCTGGGCATTGTGGTAGGTGCCTGTAGTCCCATCTACTTGGGAGGCTGAGGCAAGAGAATTGCTTAAGCCCAAGAGTTTGAAGTTGCTGTGAGCTATGACAGGACAGCACTCTACAGAGGACAACATATTGAGATTCTGTCTCAAAAAAAAAAAAAAAACCTCATTTCTAAGGCAAAGATTAACATGTAGTAATTAAAACAGTCTTCTTTTTTCTTTCTTACCCTGATTCCATAGCTAGAAAAGAGCATGGTACCCTACAAGGAGTCCTTAGCTTACTTCTCAAACCTCAAGTCACAGAGAACCTAATAAATTTTATTAGTATTCTCAGTAAAGCATTAAAATGAAAACTCCAAAAGAATGAGGGCAGAAAGTTAGCTATGTCTGACTTTGTTTACTGTTATATCTTCAGAACCTAGTAAAGCATATGCCATGTAGCAGACATGCAAATAATACACATCTGCTGATAGAAAGAATTAATGAATGGAAGCTTCTTAGGGGAAGAAAGTGTTTAAAGTTGTTGAAGTCACAGCATTTGACACTCTATCAGACCCTAACCTGAATGGTATTCTGAGTAGTTTAATGAAAAAAACACATATGTGTAATCAATAAATGTCTTTCAGTTCACATGATTTAAGGAAATCTTTGATAAATATGTAAGTTCAAAATGTTACTGGTAGAATAAAAATTAAAATGTCTCCAAAATTATCATCATACATCTTTGTCTGGATTTGTTGGTTAGATGGTATATTTATCTCTGCTAGATATCTGAAGGTTCCAAGGTTAGACACAAAATTTATAAATCTATAAGCCTTGCCTAAAACATAAAGATCTTCATATAAATTTTTGGTAAATAAGACTCATTTGTTGGTTTAATGACAACAGAGATGTCGTCTAAAGTATTAGCAAAATACTTAAAATATATTTAGCTTTAAGATACTTAGGTGAACAGCTAATATTCACAGGCTACAAAAATGGTTAATAGGAAAATAAAATAATTTGAAATAATGACTAGCTTTGTGTTATATATCAGCCCTCATAACCCTGGACACATCCTTCCTACTATGTTTGGTTAAATTCAGGTACCTTTTTATCAGGTTTGATCTCTAGGAAAAGCAATCACACTCCAGCAGGATTTCTTTAGCTTTAGCTTTTTGGTAATTCCTAGCTTGTCTTGATTAGGTTTTTGGTTACTTAGGAAAACTGAGCTTTAAAATGGGGAAGATTTTTACATCCAAGTTACTTTTGTATTACTTTTGAAGTCTTTTGATTATCACTCTGGTTCAATGAATAAATGTTATTTAACATGACTTGTGATTCTGTTTTTATCAAGTGTTTGGAACCTTTTGACATCTTTGGCAGGTTTTCCCAGGATCAAAAAGGTAAATTAAGCCTTTTTGAACTAAAATTAACTATGGAATTTTCAGCTATACCCCTGAAAAGCTTCAAGGAAGGTATTTCTCATCTAGTATACGTATTAAATGATTAGACCTTCATGGTAAATTGTATGGGAGGCATTGGCAAATTAAAAATATACTAAATATTTCATTTACATCTATGGGTATTTCAGTGATATAAATGTTCTAAAAGTAATTAAAATTCATATATCCAATATGTTATTAGTCATATTGATTATGTTAAATCTTTCCAAAGTTACAGTTGTATGGATATCTTACTAATGTGGGTATCCTAAAGATTATATGAAATTTATAAAAATCTGATGGTCCTGATGTGATGTTGTCAGTCATGATTAAGGTTGTCATCTTAAAATGCTGCATGTAATAGAAATAATTCAATTTTATTGTCAATTAGGAATGTTCATCAGATTTTAACCATGGCCATTCTAAGTTTTTGTCATCGACAGTCATTTTTTAAGGTGCTTCTCTAAAAGCATTTGCAACCAACTATAGTGCAAAGTTGCTTTACATGGAAAAGATACTAACAAGCCCTCTTGAACACAGATCAATGGACTAAATAAAAATTTCTAAAACTCTAATAAAGAAACTGATGATTCATAAAACTACTAATCAAGATCAAGCAAAACAATAAGTGAATATATAAAATAATCCTATTGTCCATCAGCACATGAGTGGATTAATAAGATGTGGCATATGTGTACCAGGGAGTACTAGCCAGCCATAAAAGATGGTGATTTAGTTAATTGATTACTCCATGCTAAGCCTCAGAGTCAAAGCATTCTATAATAGACATACTTTTATCTGACAATGCAAATGTTACTTTCTTTGCATGATTTTTATTATTATTGCTTAATATTTCAATTCAGCAATTGTCTGATTTCTTTTCTGAATATATGTATCTTTGTTCGTTCTTTACAAGATTTTTGTTTCTGGTTCTTATCTTAAATATTGTTATTGTTATTAAATCTTAGGCCTTTTTAATTCTGTGAAGGCAAAAAGTGGAAACCTAATAAACACATGTTTATGTAAAAATAAAAAAAAATGGTGATTTATTAGTATCTTTTATAACAATAGCCTGGATGGACCTACATGAAATATCACAAGAATGGGAAAACATACACCACATGTGCTCAAGACTAAATTTGAACTAGTTAATCAATACTTATGTGCAAATATGAAAATAAAACTCAAAGGAAGATGGTGTTGGGTCAATTCACTTCTAATGAGTGTAATGCACACATTCTGGGTGAAGGGCACACTTATAACCTGAAATGTACAAAACAAACCATGTAACCAAAACATGGGAACCCCTGAAATATTCTAAACTTTTTAAAAAACTGAACTTTTAAAATAAATTACTATAAATATAAAAATCAATATAAAAATGTAAAAATTTTTACAACTTTTATTCAAAACAGATCTGTTTCTTTACTTAAAAGTTTTATTTTCCAGACTGAAGGAGGTTTTTCTCTTGTAAGCTGTGTATAGTTTACAACAATTTGGTGAAGTATATTTTGTATGAACAAATGTGGGGGAATTTGCTTTTTTCTCTACTTGATTTCTACAAAATGTGGATACTATTTGTGAGTATTCTTATTTTTATTTATGTAAGTTCATAAAAATCTGTTCTGTCTTTATAAGCTGGATGCAATTGGAAACAGTTGTATTGCCAAAGCTTTGACTGAAATGTCATATTTTAAAATGTATGTTTATTAAAAGTTTCCAGACTTTCAGTCAATGAATAAAAATTGTCAGCTCTTTCCAGGTCCAAGAACTTAAAGACCACTAGATTAAAACCTTAGTTCTCCTATTTTCCTCTGCTACCTGGCTACACTTCTCTAATTGAAAACAAAAGCCATCTGTTCCTAAAGCCCTGTAAGTTGAAACTAGATAAATGTTAAAGCACAAGCTTCATCCCTCATGTATGGACCATATAAAAATTTTCAAAACCACCTGCTGTCATGACCAGAGATATTTTAATTAAAAGCCAGGAGAAGGTAATGTTTTCACACTGCAGACAGCTTTTCTTAAGACTTGCTAGCAAGGCTCCATATCATAATGAGACATTGACTTCCTTAATGGTCCTTTTTTTTACTCAGTGGGATAATGATGTAATTGAAATTTCATAATGAGTAGCTTCTGCTAGTAACTTAACCTAAAAATATTTCCTTCGGTATCCATCAGTAAAATAAGAAAATGGCTGTGTTGTTGCCAGTACTACCCTCTGTGTCTGAATAAGTTTCTCTGGGAAAAGTAAGACCCATACATACAAAATAGAGAAAGAGTCAACTTGGTTGCAATGGGTCTCACCTAATTTGTTTGGTCATTTAATGTAGTCAATTGATTGTCGTTAAGCCTAGGTTCATAGCTCAAAAACCATCCTATAAACTTGCCATATTACTATTAATTTTATTTTGTCTTTTATCTTTTTAAATTTTATGTCTGTTACTTGTGAAATTTTTGTAGAAGCACAACTCACAACTTCTGAAAGAAATACTGCTGGCCCAGCACTTTAAGTAATTTGAATTTGTTAACGGACTCCAAGTACATTTAGCCTCAGTGTCACATTCTGAAAACCTCCCTTGTTGCTCAAATGTGGCTGACAAGGCTGACTCCTGCTTGTTAATCATTCCCCTGAATGTGAAATGAACCCAACAACTGGGGCAGATCTATCCAGCATCAAAAGACGTCAACACCTAACTACAGGATGATTGATCAGTGATGACTTTGGAGAAAATATCGATCAAAAGGTGGAAATGTAAAAGGAGTTAGAATCAAAATGGAGTCACTAAGGTTAAAAATAAAAAAAGAAAACTGGCAAATAGAGCTGGAGAAGGCTATGAAGAGAGTTTATAGCTTGTATGCCTGATAATGAAAAAGTCTACAAAATCCACCTTACACAAACCTTACACAAAGACCATCGCAACCTTACACACAAAATACTTCTGTAAGGATATCTGCTTAGCAACTGCCTATCTAATCTTGATCTGGTGTCACCTTTGTTTGTTTTTGTTGAGGCAGAGTCTCATTCTGTCACACTGGGTAGAGTATGGTGGCATCCTAGTAGCTCACAGCAACCTCAAACTCTTGGATTCAAGCAATCCTCTTGCTTTAGCTTCCCAAATAGCTGGGACTACAGGTGAATACCACCACTTGTTATGGTTCTTTATAGCCAACCAATTATGTAACAATCCTGATTTTTTCTTTATAAACCTCTTCATGTACCTCTCTAAATATACACATAGTTTACTGTGGCATTCGAACTCCCATTGCAATCTTCTTTTCACAAATACACATGTTTTCTTTTATAGAGCTTCTCTCTGTTTGCTATTTAAATTGACAATCCTAGTATAACCAAATGAACACATTCCTAGTTTGAGTGGCGAGCAGAAAACTATGGAAGTCCCAGGCTTCAAACTGGTGAATGGAGACACATTTTCCTTTGACACTTGGATCTACAGGGCAAGCTCGGATCTGCATCTGTTACTGTCTCTTGTGATTCAGATGACACCACAAGTAGGCTCCTGACTTTTTGCCTGCCAAGGAAAGTCACTTTGCAGCATCCAGGGAGAGATGGATGTGTTTTCGAGGAAGTTTCTGGTGTTCAATCATCAGATTAATGAAAGAAACTTATCTTCAAGTAAGAAAAAAATGATAGAGTGGGTATCCTTCATCAACGCAAGGACCACAGCGGTGGTGCCTGTGGCTCAGTGGGTAGGGTGCCAGCCCCATATACTGAGGGTGGTGGGTTCGAACCTGGCCCTGGCCAAAGTGCAACCAAAAAACGTAAGCAAGGACCCCAATCCATCAGTCTCATGCTCCTGCTACAGTTTAGGCAGAGGCTCCCTCCTGTTCAATACTTACCTGGTCTCAGCATTGACCCAGGTGGTTTCTATTGGATAGAAATCATCACTCAACTGGAGTGCCCTTTAAAGTTAGCCTTCAGTTCCCTGTATTTTAATTCCCAATTTATATGAAAACTCTCCCCAGAAGTGATGTTTCTTGTAAAAACACTGACATTTAGCTTTTTATTGTTGCAAACCTTTTTTCTCTGAATCCTAGGCAGATACTAATTGACCTTCTGGTCTATCTACAGAAAACTGGAGTGCAGGGAGAGATTGCTCTACTTAGATGCCTTTAGGAAATCTGGAGTATTTGAACATCCTAATATAATTCCATATTTCCCTGTGCCTTTGCATAAGCAATCAGCCTAGGAGGGAAGGCCTTGGCTACCTTTTCTGCCTGGTAGATTACCTGTGCTAGATTCATGAGCATTATATTATAGTCCTCTCACACTACAATGTGACATTTATTTTTTATGTCTGATAAGAGTAAATGCTCAATAAAATGTTTGTTGATAAGTTTCATGGATGGATAAAGAGAGATGGATGGCATGAAGGAACCAGAATATTCCATAATGAAGTATCCTTTGGAAACAGAGGAGAATCCTAATTTATTTGCTCCAAGATCTGGAGATGCAAAAATTATTAACACAGGGCAGTGCCTGTGGCTCAAAGGAGTAGGCTCCCATATACCAGAGGTGGTAGGTTCAAACCCAGCCCCAGCCAAAAAACTACAAAAAAAAAAGTTATTAACACATTTCTCCAATTCTGAGTTTACAATCTAGCTGATCAGTAATGCAATGAAGAGATTGACCATTCATTAGCTTTCTTTTTTTGTTGTTGTTACAGATTAATATGAGGGTATCAATGATTAGGTTATGTTGTTTTCATTTGTTAGGTAAAGTCCAGCCCAGAAGAAAATAAATTATTTTACCACAGGACATTTGCTCTAGAATGTTTATAGCAGCTCAATCACAATAGCCTAGATGTGGAATCAACCCAATGCCCGTCAACTCATGAATGGTTTAATAAACTGTGGTATGTGTGTGCCATGGAATGCCATTCAGCCATAAAAAGTTGGTGATTTTACATCTTTCATATTAACCTGGATGGAGTTAAAGAATGATCTCTTTAGTAAAGTATCACAAGAATGGAAAAGCAACTGTCCAAGGTACTCAATACAAACACGAAACCAGTAGAACAACTACAAGCCCACACAGGAGAAAAACATAATTAAACTCAAGTGGTAGGGAGGAGGGAGAGAGAAGGGAGGAGCACTGGGGGCTCTCCCTTAATGGGCCCAGGTAAGGGTACTGGGCACACCCACTGGGTGAAGGGCTCATCAGCTTTCCAGAAACACTTCCTATAAGTAGAAATCCTGAAAGCCTGCCAAGCAGTTGCACCTAGTTAGTAATCACAGTAACATCTTTTTCAGCCAGGAAAACATAGGGTGGTGAATTAGGTCAGCTGGGGAGGTAATCGATTGCCTTCTCTCCAGCTCAGTTGGCATAAACTCAGTTGAGGTGACTTAGGTTGGCGTATATAAGTAAAAGGTGATTCAGAGCTTTCCCAGAAACCAGGCCTGGGATCATTGCCAGGCTGACTCAGAAGCATTTTTCAAATTTGAAGGATTGCCATTTGGGCTTTCCTTTTCCATTAAAAAAAAATCCTAAGCTGTAATGTGAAAGTATTTACTTCCTTAAGTTCATTTGAATTTATTATCTTTTTCCATGTTAGAGTAAATTTAAAGGAAAAGATAATAGCCTACAGCTCAATACTTGAGAGAAAGTGATGATGTAAAATCAAGGAAATGCACCAGGAAGGCTTCATCTTCATACTAACTGATTTTGCGAATCTGTCAGTTGTTCCATATCCATTTTGAACACTGACTTGCATAACTCCAAGAGATATTCTTTAAAGCATATTGTCCCCTGCAGGAATTTTTCAATCACAGGGATATTTATGTTCTGGAGCTAAGGAAGCACAGAGCATCACAGACCACCCCTACAATTTATCATTTCTACATGCTACCTATATAATTATTTAAATTGGGTTTAAAATCATTTTGCTTATTTTAAATAATCTTTTATATTAGAGTGTTTTTCTTTTCTTTTCTTTTTTTTTTTTGAGGCAGAGCCTCAAGCTGTCTCCCTGGATAGATTGCCGTGGCATCACAGCTCACAGAAACCTCCAATTCCGGGGCTCAAGCGAGTCTCTTGCCTCCACCTCCCAAGTAGCTGAGACTACAAGCACCCACCACAACATCCAGCCATTTTTTGGTTGCAGCTGTCATTGCTGTTTGGCGGGTCCCGGCTGGATTCGAACCCGCCAGCTCAGATGTACGTGGCTGGCACCTTAGCCTGTTGAACCACAGGCGCTGAGCTGTAGAGTATTTTTCAATGTAAAGAACTGTGAGAATAACAGAGTTCCCGTATACCCAACTCATACCCAACTTATCTTGTTATTAACATCTTACATTAATATGGTACATTTGTTGTAATTAGTGAACCAAGACTGGTATATTATTATTACTATTAACTAAAGGTCATAATTTCCTTGTAATTCCTTGGTTTTTACTTCATCCTTTTTATGTTCCGAGATCTTATCCAAAAAACACATTACATTTAGCCATCATGTTGCCCTTGGCTCCACTCAGCTGCGACAATTTCTCAGACTTTTTTTGATGGCCTTGACATTTTTGGGGGGTAGTCAGGCATTTTGGAGATCATCTCTCAAATAAGACTTATCTGATGTTTTTACTCATAATTTGACTCTGGCAATAGTTTCTTCAAAGAAGATCACAGAGGTCAAGTGCCCTTCTCATCATATCACATCAGGATTATACATTATCAAGATGACTCATCTCTGCCAGTATTTCACTTTTGTCAAGGCCATCAAAAAATATTTTTTATTTCAGCCTCATCTAAGTCAAGAGTTCAGATCACAGTTTTGATGAGCTGTTCATATTTTCTAATACATTTTTCACTCACTTGCATCTTTGGTTTCAGTTAAGTCAATTTCTGTCAGCCTGTACTCAAATTCACTGATTGTCCTCTCAGCTGTGTCCACTCCACCCATGAGCTCACGAAAGGCATCCTTGATCTCTGTTACTGCACTTTTATTTATGACATTTCAATTTAACTTCTTTCTAAAGTTTCTCTTTTCTGAACTCTCCATCCATTCATCCACATTACCCAGTGTTTCCACTAGAACCATTAACAAATCAGTCATGGTCGCGTAACATTGCTATTTATTCCAACATCTGGATCACATCTGAGTATACTATACATATTACTCTGATAATGGGGAGTCATTTTTTGCGAACTTCTTTTCACAAGTTTGTTAAAAGTTTAACCTTTTGTGTAGGAGAGTGGAAATAGAAGTAAACACTTTTTCCGCCTGTAAATGGGCATACCTCTTCTTTGGCTAAGCTTTAGTGGTGGGGAAGCAGTGGGCATTGAATCAACATCATGGAGGGCTGAGCTGAAGGTGAGTATTGTTGCTGTGGCATATTCAGTGTCTTGCTGGGTCAGGTTCTTAGTTCTACCTCGTGCTGAGGCTGGGGGCTGCTTGACTGGAGGGTTTCTTGCCAGGTTCCTACTCTGCCCTCAGCTTCAGGTCTTCCCTGTACTTCTGCACTGCCGGTGTTTTCTCTCTAAGCTTTTGCTCCTGCCTCCATAGAAAACCACTGCTGTTTTTTTTACTCAGCAGTGCTTGCTTGTCTGATGGTGGTGGGTGCAGGGTTTTCTGTTGCCCTGATTCAGCCTCATATCTCTGTTTAGGGGGGCATGCTCAGCGCTCCTTTTCCCTCAATGGTAGATCTCTTGTCATCTCACCCAGGAGATTTTATGCTTTTACAAATACATAGCACAGTGATTTTTAACCAGCCTCGAAATTCAATTTTTAAAAATCATTAATTAAATCATTGTTGAAAGAAGTTCAAAGCACAGTAAGTATATTCTTGTATTTAACTCTTCTTTTTTTGATCAACCTAATTTATGTGGGCTGTGGATGTTTATAGGTTTAAGTGTGCCCTAAGATAAAAAACTTGAAAAATATTGCACAGAAAGTGTTTTTCTTTTCCCAGGTACCGTGGGTCTTGATTGGAGACCTGGGTGTGACAGGGTTTTCCGCCCTTTCCTGGTGACACGGGCTTTTGTTTCCTACAAGGAGAAGCATCAAGTGGACTTTCTGTCTTTCCCCCACTAGCAACCTCTCCCCTTTCCTGGGCCTGTACCATGAGAGAAGCTTTCTCTTTCTTGTGAGCACCCAACAGAGAGTTACGGAGCAGCCTATAAGCAGGTGTCATCAGTTCCCCGGGCTTCTCAATTCTCACACTTGTTCACATTCTAGTTTTAGCAACTATTCCTTAAACGTGTTAGCTAAACTCTTCCTGCAGACTTGCATGGAAGCTCTACCTTTCAGGGAAGTAGGTTCTGAGGCTTACAGCTCCCTCCTTTAAAGAACTATTTTCCTTCAACTTCCAGTTACTCAATGGACCTGTGACCTCAGCCATGAAATATGTTCAAGGAACTGTACCATTTTATAGATGACCTTGTTTTTCTCTAGTATTGTTAGGGTGTAAGCAATGTTTTCCCAACTTTTTGTTGCCTACATAAAAACCAGAAGTCCCTGGTACATTGTAAATGAATGTGGAGTAACTTTCAATGTTCATCCTTATCCACTCACAATCTCCTAGTTTATATTCGCGTTCTGAATATCAGACTTTCAAAATTTTACTTTTACTAGAATAATAATGGACTGGATAGCAAGGAATTTGAATTGTATCTCGGCATTACCACTGATTAGATGTGTCACCTATGAAGTTATTTAAACACTCTGGACTTCAGTCATATGAAAAATGAAAGTGTCACCTCTCATTAATCTTGAAGATGCTTTCAGCTTTAACTTTGGTTATAGTTCATGTTTGGGGAAGGAAAACAGACATTTTCACATGCTTTAATATGTACATGCTTTACACACAATTTATAGAGACCCGAAATTAGAACCAGAGGCACAAATTTTTTCTATTAACAAACTACTTTCTGGTAGTTAAGTAATAAACTGCGCTGGGAGGCAAGTATCACTTTAGGAATTGAGGTATTAAATAGCCCATTAAGAGCATCTGTACTTTACTGGCTGAGGAGTCCATTAATTTTAACAATTGATCAAATTAATGGTGAAATGCAGACCCAGATCCCAACTGTGACTCCATGCATTGAAAAAAAATATATATATATATCCATATAGCTAGGAGAAAGTTGAGTTTATAAGTCACATGAAAAACAAATTAGATAAGATATGCATATTTCATTAATATATGTATTTATATTCACGTTATTACTTATTATTTTACCTTATTACTTATTATTTTACCCTAAAGGGAATATCCAAATAAAGACTACATTTACTTAAGTGTTAAGGTTTTTCTGTTCAAGATTTCAATTTAAATCTTAATTTAAAGCGTAAATCAAAATTATTTGTTGAATTTTTACAAACAAATTCAAACACAAGATTCAATACAATTTTTAATGGTGAATTATGTGCACTTAGCATGTTTATTCTTTGGTTTGTCAGCTCACTTGCCGTCTCCAGACAAGTTATTAATTTTTTTAAATCTACTTGTTTCTTTTTGTTTTCAACGTTATTTGATAGGTGTTGAAATAGAACATGTTCAAATGTCAAATATTACATGTTAGAAATATTTCATTTATATTGGTAAAATACAGGCTTTAAACAGACCATACCAATGCTTCTGACTGATCCACTCTAGGTGAAATCCCAACCCCAGATGCAGTCTCAGATTCCACGTGACCTTTCAGATGTGCTGCACCCTCTTCTCCAGAGTATTGTATCAAACCCAAGGAATTCTTCAGCCTTGGCCCTTTGAATGAACTCATTGCAATCAAATTTGCTAACGGCACCTTAAGCACAAAATGTCATACATGATGATATAAAGAGGTGCCTACAAATATAACCAGGGAATTTTTTTGCTTTTATAATCCTTACAATTTCAGGGAAAACAAAGACAACCCAATGCTAAACATAACAAGGATGAGTGTTGAACCCCCAATCCAACGCAGTCTAAGACACTGTGCCGCTCACATCCACAGTTCTTTACAGCAATGATCCTGAAACTTAAATTATTTGCCACATTTGTCTAAGGAACCCACTGAATCTGAACGCAGTAGGCCTGGGTTTGGACCTAGAAATTTGAATTTTTAGGAAACCCAGAGATGATCCTGATGATTGGCAGGTTTGGCAGCTGCCACCTCTCTCAAATTTACTGAAGTAAAGGACATTTTCCTTAACCAGTATTTTTTTTCTGGTAAAATAACCATAATTTTACAGAGGGAAATGCCTTAACTGATACTTAGGGACAGAGGAAAGTGGACCTTGATGTTACCAGAGCTCCAAGGGTAAAGAGAAAACATTCAGCATTTGTACAGACAGATGAGTTGACTGATTTGCTGCCTGTCACCATGTGTATGCCAAGACTAGCACCTGGCATTCTTCTGGTCTTCAAGACCGATTCAGGATGGTCCAGATACTGTGATAGGAATTTGTTTGTTTGTGTGTTATGTGTGTATGTGTGACAGAGTTTTACTTTGTCACCCTGCCTAGAGTGCTGTGTAGTCATAGCTCACAGCAACCTTCCCAAATAACTAAGACTACCCTAACACCTTACTAGTTTTACTATTTTTAGTAGAGACTGGGTCTCTCTTTTGCTCAGGCTAGTCTTGAACTCCTGAGCTCAAGCAATCTACCTGCCTCAGCCTCTCAGAGTGCTAGGATTACAGGTGTGAGCCGCCACACCTGGCTTTTACTTTCACCCTTAATCATGAGTTATGCTTACCAAGATTTACATAAAATATCAGTTTGAAGCAGATGAATGCTGCAGGAAACTTTGCTCTTCTCATTGTCTGGTATCTCCGTGAGGTCCCATTTGCCTTCTCCTCTGCTATCAGAATGTCCTCTAAAGGAAGGATTGTAAATATGTACTGCTGAGGAGAAGATTCTGGCCAATGTCTCTTGGCTTGGTAAGCATTTGAATAAAGTTCTATCTCACTTATAATACTATATGTCCCAACACTGTGGGGCCTTTGTACCTCTACATCCCCTGCCTTGCCCGTCACGTGTTTTGCTTTCTCCTGCCCAAAGTAATGATCTAACAACAGTTATTTACATATTCATGAGGATTTCACTCGATGTGTTTCCTATCCTAAATATTTGTACTTTATTTCTTTTTCTTCTCCTAATGAAATGGCAAGCAGTAATAAAGACTTGGAAGGAAGGAAAATGTCCCAACTCTGCCTGTATGTTCCAACACTGCTTCCATTTAACCCTGTCATGTACTAAAGCTGTTAGACCTTTAAAAAAATTCTTTAAATCATTCATGTTCCTGTTTTATTTACTCTTTTTTTTTTTAATATTAGTTTCTGTCATTGTAGATCTCATAGTAAATTCCCAAGGGACAGAGGGTTTTTAAAGTTCTTGGTTCAAGATTTGCCAAGGGTATGCAGTCACTAATGGACTTGATGGTATTTTAATAATTATACCCATTGAGACATTAATTCTGTAAGGAAAAGCCCTTGGGTCCCAAACTCATTTAATACACTTTAAAATTAAGGATATTAAAGTGCTTTTGTGTATGTTGGATATATCTAACTGTATTTGTCATGTTATATGTTAAAACAGAAATTCTTGACATTTTTATTAATTAATTTATAAATAAAAATTATAAATCCATGTGAATATAAGTAACATATTTTTCCCAAAATATCTAGGAAAAAATAATGAAAACAGTACCATTGTCTACATGTTTGCAAATCTCCTTAATATCTGGTTTAATGAAAATCAGCTAAAGTCTCATCTGTACTTTTGCAATCAATTACCATACATTGTGTAGCCTCTGGAAAGCTCCACTGACTAAAAAATGCAAATAAAAGAGAAAATTACATCTTAGTAGTATTATAAAATGTTTTTACCTTGCTTTCTGAGATTCCCTATAAAGGTTCCAGGGACTCCTGCCACCACCACCCTATTTTGAGAGCTGCTGCCTTAAGTATCAGCAACATCTTAACAATAGTAGCATCTAGAATAGAAAATGACATGTAGAGTTTCATCATAACAAAGGCAAAAATCAAATGTATATTTTCATTTGTCTAACCCTGTAGTGTGATATTTGTCTGCTCAGATGTAACGACAACAAGAGAGACTTCACCCAGGGAGTCCAGTTCTGTGGCTGCAAGATCTTCAGTTGTGTTTGTATACTGAGATTGTCCTGGTGAGTGGAACATGACGTGGTGAGTCTTTCCTACTCCCATCCTCTAGGAGGAGAGTTTATGTCTCCTGCCATGAACTCATTGGGAAAATTGAGGAAGCATATAAATTCTATTCTGAATAATATTCTCAATGTTAAAAATAAGATGCATAAAATCACAAAGAAAAATTACATTGAAATCTAGTTACCAATATATTTTATTCAGCTATAAGTGTTTTTTAATAACCCCATAAAATAACCAAATGTAATGAAAAACAAATAATAGCATGTCAGAATAGTGATGAACACAGAGCATATCTCAACATACCTGAAACCATGGCAAGGTGATATGAAAATATCTATTATTTCTGTGTGACAAAGTCAAGTATTATTGATATTTATATAGTTTTTTGGCTACATTGATGTTGTTACTACAATACAAATGCAATTTTTTAATCCTTCTTTTTTCATAGACTCCGTAAAATCTATCTGTAAATGTCTTGGAGATCTATAAACTCTAGGTTAAGAAATATTTTAGAGACTAATGGTTCTGAAAATGATATCCTCACACCAGCAGCATCACAGTTACCTGGAAACTTGTTAGAATTATATATCCAAGGGTTCTTGAGGGTTTTAGTTGAACTTGAATAGGTAAGTGAATGAATGGCATCTTGCTTAATCCCCTGAATAGATAAATATGGGCATAGGAGAATAGTAACAATTCTTTTTTTTTTTTCCAGTTTTTTGGCTGGGGCTAGGTTTGAACCCGCCACCTCCAGTATATGGGGCTGGCACCCTACTCCTTGAGCCACAGGCACCGCCCCAGAGTAACAATTCTTAAGCAATATACCTGCTATTCCAAATATATAAAATCCTTTTATCCTTATGTGGAAAAAAAGCTAGACCAAGTTATAAGGTTCTTGACAAAAGTCAATAGCAAATTGCTACAGAGCCTAACTCAGGGACTTGGTGCATTTGACTCACAATCTGTTGCTCTCAGATGGGTCATAATGCAGTAACTACACAGGCTTATCCTATGCACTTGTCATGTACTCTGATCCTGGAGTCTGCTCCAAAAGACAGACTGTTTCTTTGCAAGATTTCATCAACTAGGTAAATAACTCCTATAGAGCTGACAATAGCATTCTATTCAAAGACTAGGAGTGGCGATTTAAGTTCTTTACATGTTACTCAAAACATTGCAAACCCCAAATAGGGTATGAATAATTCCCTTCTAAAAGACAGTTTAGATGTTAATTGAACAATAGTACTGAATCAAAAGGTAATTACATTCTTAAATACTTTTTTTTAGAAACAGAGAAATATTCACACAGAGAAGAAAGGATTGCTCTTACAGAATGGAGAAATATAATTCAATGTAACAAGTTACAATGAAAGAAAATGGAATTGAACTTAGACAGATGGCTTTCTGACTGTCAAATGAATAATGAAGGATCCTTTAGGGAAGGCACTCTACAAAATGCATAATATGAAGCAATAATTTCTCATTGCCAGCCCTCATTTCACAGAGCTGAAGTTGTATGACCAATCTACTGTTTCTCTGCCTTATTTTCAGATTTGTAAACTTATTTTCAGATTTAGTAAACTTTCAAGACCATGTTGTGTAGGGTTAGAAATCCCTACATGTATGTCTCATGTACGTCTCATTCGAGTAAGCCACTAATGGGTTAAACTGGCTTTTGCCTTCACAGAAAAAGCAATAGATTTGGGCAACCCTGAGGCAAACACAAAGACTGTTTTCTGGTCATCTGGGAACAGATACTTTGAAGTTTTTGCAGCCATTGTCTCCAAGGTTCTTGCCTGGAGGCATGGTCCAGAGGTTGACAAAGTGTTTTTACATTTTGTCAAATGCCTAAAGATCTTAGCACTGTGGAGAAACAAAGTCATAGACCCATTTAAGGTTAACTTGTTGAGTATATGAGGAAATAATTCTCCTATAGCTCTGTCTCTCTTATTTTTATGTAGATTTTTTAAGACCTAAAAGTAAAAGACTATTGTACTGTTTTCCAGGACAGGATATCTGCCACTTAAGTGTAAAGTTAAATAATGAATATTATAAATCACAGATTAAGTGTGCACATGACTGCAAAAGTATATAAGGTAGTCAGAAATAAAGTTAATTTGCTACATGCCACGACAGAGTTTGTAGCCTGCTTCTTACACCCTTCTTAACATTACAGTGTGAATCTACACCTGAGACAAAGCTATAGCTCCTTGCGTCTCTGGTCACGCAACAGTGTTGCATAAGGCCTCTTATAGAAATTGTCCCAGTTCTTTGCTCTACCAGGGGTAGCTGACCTTAGAAGGCAGAGTGAGTCTCAGAGACTATAATAAGTTACTTTTCCTTCCTTCTGGCAACTGTTCTTGGAAAAGTAAAATATAATGTATAGAAAAACCTGGTTAACACATTTTAAATTTTAACTTTCTTAATATTTAAGTATCATCTACAATTAACAAAAAACTATTAATTTTTTGTCAAAAAAAAGATTTTAGGCAAAAAAAAAATTGGCAATGACTTATCCAGTCTTTGCCAAGCCTTGTTTATCTGCACTATCTTCTTCCTACCTTGTAAATATATGCAGTCTTTTCTTTTATACATTATTTAAATTATCTTTCTCAGATTGTTGCCACAGCCCTCTGATTCCTTGATCTCAGGCTGTCACTGTCTCTGTTGTAACTTTAAACTACCTTAGACCTATCTCATTGGTGCAGCACACATGGATAAATGAGTACAGAGACTTGGGATAAAGAAATCCTGGTTTAAGAAATAATTGCTGCTCCTATACCTCTAATTCCAGTTACTCCTGAGGCTGAGGTGGAAGACATCACTGAGTCCAAGAGTTTAAGACCAAATCTAAACATTTTTTTAAATAAGCAGGGCATGGTAGCATGCACCTATAGTCAAAGCTGTTCAGGAGGCTGAAAGAGGAAGCCTTGAGCTCAGAAGTTAAAGGCTGCTTGGGAGGTATAATCACAACACTCTGTTTCAGCTTCTTTGACAGATTGAGACCCTATTTCAAAAGTAATAACAATTATTATTATCACTAGCTACTTAGCTTTCTCAGAATTACAATAGGTACATAGGACATGATTTTAGTTACTATTTGGAATAACATTTTTCAGCATTCATAGATTTTTCTATGAAAAATGATCTCATTCGCCCTCTAGGAAATTCATCCCATTTTTGAGTCCAAGACTGTACAGGTGGAATTGCCTTCTCTCCAGACTCCTATCTGAGTAGTTACATGTGAAGTTTCATATGTGCTAAAAATAAAACTTAAATCATGGGAAAAAAGGACCATTGCTGTCATTTTGTATCTTCGGGATGAGGAACAATTTTGTTACTTAACCTTGTTTCTTTTGTTTTGGTTACTTATATATTTTAAATTGTAAACTTTCAAAGGAATTAATTGATTTTTTCATGTGAGGAGTTTTGAAATGGTTTCCCAAGTCATTTTGTATATTAAACAAAATTTTTATTGTTTCAGTCTAGAAAAATTAAATTTAATTAGTTGTATTAATAATGTTAATAATATTAATTAATTATATAATTACTATATAATATTATGTTTCACATATTCAGAAGCTTGAAATTAATAGCATAAAATGTCAATTAGGTCATTTGATCTGAATACCATGGCAACACTAAGGTGAAATTCTAAGATTGGAAAAGAATGAACTCCATATTCTAAATGGTTATGGTTTTTCAAAACTAAATATTCTTACTCCAGGAATAGAGGTAGAGAAGTGTATTGGAGAGAGGAGAGAGAGAGGTAAATAAATAGATTAACTATATACATACACATAATCAAATATGTATCTAGATAAAAATATCACTTTAATTTGTAACCTTGTCTCTTTAAAGTGAAAATGCAAGAAATAACACAAATAAATCGGTATTCTCCTCATATACTGTAAAAAATTATGATATGTAATATTGTAATAAATTAAGCTTTTTAGCATGTTATCACAGTCAGATAAATTAATAAAAGATAGTTTAAATGCATTGCTTAATTCTTCTTTTGGGATAGAGAGCTAATTATGCCTGATCATTTTTACTAATTATTATTCAAAGCAATTTTTGAATAATGGATTTTTTAGCTTTATTGATATAAAGCTGCTTTTGATTGGTAAATGGAACATTTATTCCTCAATTAAAAGATAATTAATTCAATTAGTTCAGAAAATTATGAAAATATGAATAAACAAATATATTTATAAATAGTTCTTCTTTAGATCAATTTGTGGACTGAATGAATTCTAAGTTATTAAGCAGAATAGCTAGAGTTAAACAAAATATTTTAAAAAATTATTTACAGGGTGGCCATAAAGTTCATGTGCAATTTAAAATTGCACACTATTTAAAATTGCACACAAACTTTTTGGCCACCCTATGTATTATTTACAGAAGTGGGAGAAATTTTTCCCTTCTAGAAATAGATGATCGATAGTTTTTTGTTTATACATGAATGCATGTGTGTGTGCATTTTTCATTATTTTAAAAGTATATTTTCCCCTAAATTGTTAATTCATTCTAGGCCAATCTAATAAAAAAAAATTGAGGAATTTTGTACCTGTTAATTGCAAAACCTTGCCCTTTCTGATGCTGATAGGTAAATTCATTACGGTCTCCTTCCTCATATTCATACTTACTTAAAAACACACACAGGACATTAGTCTAGACTATTAGAATTTCTTTTTTTTTTTTTTTATAATTTTATTGAATCATAATTCTGTACATTGATGCAATCATAGGGCACGATTCATATACATTCAGAAATGTTTTGATCGTACTGTTACAGATTGCCTTCATGGCATTTTCTTGATCACTATATAAAGACATTGATACTCTACATTTAATAAGTTTCCCCAGTACCCTGCTAAGATGCACTGTAGGTGTGATCCCACCAATTGCCCTCCCTCCCCCCATACTCCCCCCTTCCCTCCCTTTCCCCTTTCCCTGTATTCCTATGCTATAATTGGGTTTTAGCCTTCATATGAAAGCTATAAATTAGTACATTGGATACTTTTTCTTCCATTCTTGAGATACTTTGCTAAGAAGAACATGGGAGGGGAAAGGGAGGGGAGGGGAGGGGGGAGTATGGGTGGAGGGAGGGCAATTGGTGGGATC
>CAUYON010088658.1:0-21198 GCA_963573935.1 Arctocebus calabarensis
ACTTTACCTCTTTTGTGTTTATATGGATGGAGCTGGAACATATTCTTCTTAGCAAAGTATCTCAAGAATGGAAGAAAAAGTATCCAATGTACTCAGCCCTAATATGAATCTAATTTATAGCTTTCATATGAAGGCTAAAACCCAATAATAGCACAAGAATACAGGGAAAAGGGAAAGGGAGGGAGGGGAGGAGGGAAGATGGGGGGAGGGAGGGCAATTAGTGGGATCACACCTACATGCATCTTAGCAGGGTACTGGTGAAACTTATTAAATGTAGAGTATCAATGTCTTTATATAGTGATCAAGAAAATGCCATGAAGGCTATCTGTAACAGTACGATCAAAATATTTCTTATTGTATATGAAAGACATTCTGCCCTATGATTGCACCACTGTACACAATTATGATTTAATAAAATTATTTTTTTAAAAAAAGGAGATTAAGAGAATTATTTTATGGGGCAGTGCCTGTGGCTCAGTGAGTAGGGTGCCAGGGCCATATACCAAGGGTGGTGGGTTCAAACCCTGCCCCAGCTGAACTGCAACAAAAAAATAGCTGAGCATTGTGGCAGGTGCCTGTAGTCCTGGCTACTCAGGAAGCTGAGGCAAGAGAATCGCCTAACCCCAAGAGCAGGAGGTTGCTGTGAGCTGTGCTGCCATAGCACTCTACCGTGGGCGACAAAATGAGACTCTGTCTCTAAAAAAAAAAAAAAAAAATTATTATTATTAATTATTCAAGTTTCCGTTTATTTATAGAAAACAAATAATATATACATATCTGTGCCAACTTTTTCTTTTCCAGTTGTGCAAATCTAGGTATGGTTACTAAGCTTGGCGCCCATTTAGGTTTCTACAGGGAAAAAAGAGAATAACTAAGGCATACCAAACACTTCCTCTGTGGGAAAGTGGCTAGAAGTCTGGGATTATGGAATACTTTTGGGATTATCAAAGGCATTTTAATGTCTTAACCCATAATAGGTGCTTTGTTATTTATTACTCTTTCTGACAAGTATACAAGTAGTAGCAGAGCCCAAATTCAAACCCTAATGTGTCTGCTGCTAAAATCTATGCATTTCCCCTCATAGTACTCAGTGTTTAAATGCCCTGCAAGAGATAGTTACAAACCCATTGGATTTAAATATGATGTCTTCATGCTGTTGAGGCTTAATCTCACCTGCCCTTGGACAGATGAGCAATTAACAATCCAGTTTCTCCTGGCACTATTTTGCCAGAAACAAAACCTCTCGTATTCATCTTTGCAAGTGACAATAATCTTTTCCCAGAATATACACAATAGTTAAAAAAATAAGTGAAACCTCGGAGTTTTGCACATTTATTTAGAATCTATTTGATTTATCATTTCATCATTTCTTTTTTATTTGTAAAATTGGTGCCTCAATGCTAATGTTTTTAAAACACATTTTTTGTCTCTCTTATACTCTCCCTTCTTTGTTCTCTGACCTGTGATGAGAATGCAAGTAATTATTAATTGTTTTTTTTAACAAGCTACATCACTCTCAATCTTGAATCTGATTATCAAAGTCAATCATATCAATATTCACTCATTCTTTACTTTACATCTGTGAGACCCAAAAAGTAACTTTTCAAATGATGTTTTCCCCCTAAGCTGCTCCCTATGTATTTTCAAGTCATAAAGTCTTATCTTCTTAAAATGAAGTTTTTGCTGCTTTAAACACTTCTGAGGCAATAGCTTGATGAATACCAAAGGGAATTCTGTCTTGTCATCTCCAAAATTGTTAACCAAGTCCTCACTGAAAAAAATCCAGCACTAATCAGAAAACATAAGTGAAACTATCACAGCACGTTTTCTAAAGCCTCAGTGAAGATATCACTGAAACCTGAAAAAGTAGCCTCTAACTTGATGGCAATCATATGGGAGCCAGGGAAAAAGAATGAATATGGTAATATACACTGCCATATATTTTCACGTTATTGAGCATCAGTTTGATATCATAGATTCTTTGGCAGCAATGAAGTCTCTTGGCTGTGAAATTATTTCTGAAGCTTTCTAAGATGGTCGAATTTCTCTAACACGAAAGGATTAGGGGCTCTGGCCCATTTTCAAATGTGTTACACAATGCCTTTGAAATGAACACAGTCCTTTTAAGGACTGTGTCCATGCTCCAGTTTTAGGGGTGGCCACTAGTCTATGGCTGATACTCTGGTTACAGGAAGAGAAGGTTTATGGCCGTATGTCAGAATTTTTCTTAAATGATTGCACCACAAATACCTTTTCAGATATCAAGCAAATATCTTTTTTTGAAATGTGTGCTTAAAGTTGGATACCAAATGTTAATCAAAAATTGTCATAATTGCCATAAATAAAACAGATTTGATATTTGGGCATTTCAAGTGAAAAAACTACATGACTTCTGTGAATAATTATTACTTCAAGTGCTCTACTTATCCCTCCCATTTTTACCTGACATAGGTAAGTGTGGAATTCCTTCGTCCCTTCCCTTCTCTCCTTTTTTCCTTTTCTCTTCTTTTCCTCTCTTTCTTCCTTTCTTCTTTCCCTCCCTCTCGGTCATTATATTTTTTAAAATCAGATGAAAGAAAAAATTTAAATTACTGAAGTTCTAATTTCTGTCTAAATTTGGTCTGTTGGCATCTAAAGTTTGAGGTATTTTTAATGACATTCATAAGTAGAATTAGTTTAGGAAGTTAAATTTACCTCTTAAGTATTATTAGTGTTATAAAAACAAAGCATTTTTATAGAGAGATCAGAAACTTGTGATGCATGTCTTAAACTCATTACAATTTCTTTTTTGGAAAATATTTACTACACTGAGTTACAGCTAAATTAAATATGGTGAATGAATCTCTCCTAAGGGAATAAACTAAATTAAACTGTGAAGAGACCAAAGCTAATTGTATTGCATCTTTATAATCAAGCAGCAATAATTTTTAGTCCACTTCTACTTTGGTAACACCAACGTTTTATTAACATGTCTGATATTTCTATGCTTTTTTTCCTCAGGATATTGTGAATTAAAAAAAGCAAAAGCTAGAGTATTCAGGGATTACTCATTTTTGTTCATATTATGTATTCATGCTTGTCAGATAAAAGCATTTTAAAATTTACTAAGTATGCATAATAATTTATTTTGTATGATCTACTTGATAATCCATTTATACTTTATACATTTATTTATTCAACACACATTTAGTAAGCAGCTACTATGTGCTGGATATTGGTAGTACCTCCTCTCAAGCTGGTCTATAAATCAGTGAAAACAGATAAAGCAGTAATAGTGAGTAGATAACAGACAGTAAAGGCTCTTAGGCAAAGGTTTATTGAAAATGCTTTTGAAATGCAAAGGAAGAAGTGAATATTTTCTGGGGGAAATCTAGGAAGGTTTCATAAGGAAAATGACATTCAAATTGGATTTTGGCTATTGAATAGAGAATGATGAGAAGCCCAATCTAAGCAAAATACTACGTAACGTTTGTTGCGTACCCAACAGACATTTTATAAATGGGTGATCACAGGGGTAAGTATCATGTCATGATCACATAGTTGATGAATAGGAAAGTTGGAGCTGAAACACAGGCAATTGGGTTTAGATTCCACACTCAATCTAGATAACAGCATAGCAAATCAGTGATAAAATTAAATCTGATAAATTATTCTGGAACATAAGATCTAAGATGTTTGGGAACCTATGAGGATGGTACTAGAAATGTTATTTATGGTTTATAATAAAGAAAAGCTCTAAAACATCTTGCCAAAGAATTTAAATTTGAGCTATTAGATAATAAAAATTATCCAGAGCTCTTAATCAGAGAAGCTATAAGCTATGAGGAGGGTTATTGTTGAAATAAGGACTACAAACTTGAAACTTTTTAAGTGAAAGAAAAAAAGACCAGATATTTAAGACAGCATTGGCCATGTGCGGTGGCTCACTCTTGTAATCCTAGCACTCTGGGAGGCCGAAGCAGGTGGATTATTTGAGCTCAGGAGTTCGAGAATAGCCTGAGCAAGAGCAAGACCCCTTCTCTACTAAAAATAAAAACAAATTGGGTGTGCATTATGGCAAGCACCTGTAGTCCCAGTTTCTTGGGTGGTTGAGGAAAGAGGTCAAGCCCTACAGTTTGAGATTGCTTTAGACTACGACACTAGAGCATTCTACACAGGGCAACAGAGTAAGACTGTCTCAAACAAAGTAAATGAATATATAGCTGGGCGTTGTGGCGGGCGCCTGTAGTCCCAGCTACTCAGGAGGCTGAGGCAAGAGAATCGCCTAAGCCCAGGAGTGGGACGTTGCTGTGAGCTGTGTGATGCCACGGCACTCTACCAAGGGCAATAAAGTGAGACTCTGTCTCTCCAGAAAACAATAAATTAATTAACAAAGTAAATGAATACAAATAAAAAATATAAGGAGAGCATAGCTGCATTGCAGACAGGAAGGATGAATGTGTACCCCAAGCCTGAGGCTGGGATCTGAGCATCCCAGTTCCCTCAATAAATCACATTAGGAGTTTTTTGGATTCAATACAAGTGAGTAAAACCCAAGACTCCTCCAAGGATTGCTTTCTGGTCAGCAACTTGACCCCAGAGAGGGTAAATGAAACCCAATGCCATTCAGCATGTAAGATCTTGATGCTAGATATAAGTAAGAAAACAGCAAAAGGGCATTTGAACAGAGGACTAAGCTGGCATCTGTTTGTGTCTCAGTGTTTGTCCACTGAGTGTTTATTATAGAATAATAAAAATCTTTAAATACTTCAGAGGGTTTTCTGAAGAGAGTAAAACTTTATAGATCTTTTTAACAAAAAAAAATTTGACAGACCATATTATTGATTGTGAGGAGGTTCATTTCTATATCAGTGTTTTAGATAGTTCACACACTTGCAAGTGTCTAAACAAGAACATTGTGCAACCAATAGCAGTAAGAAAAACGAAGTGCTAGAACTTGAGTCTGAGCAATAAGAAAGGCATTCAAAATCCCAGTAAAGGGTATATAAATAGAGAACATGAAGTTAAACCAAAACCTATACAAGAACGAAGATTTTACATGCTCCAGTACCAATTGTTCTTGGCAAAGTACCTCAAGAATGGAAAAAAAAGTATCCAATGTACTCAGCCCTATTATGAAATCAAGTGATAGCTTTCATATGAAAGATATAAGCCAATTATAGCCCAAGAATATGGGGAAAGGGAATGGGGAGGGGAGGGGAGGATGGGTGGAGGGAGGGTGATTGGTAGGACCACACCAATGGTGCATCTTACAAGGGTACATGTGAAATTTACTAAATATAGAATACAAATGTCTTAACACAATGACCAAGCAAATGCCGTGAAGGCTATGTTAACTTGTTTGATGAAAATATTTCAAATTGCATATAAAACCAACACATTGTACCCCACGATTGCATGAATGTACACAGCTATGATCTAATTAAAAAAAAGTATATGCTTTACCCATTTAATTTCTGTTTGTTGGCAGCTGTGTGTTCATATAACGTGGTGTAACCTCCTGCAGTTAAGCTGAGGTTTGTAGTATGAACATACAGTGCTAACAATAATAAATTTTTTTCTGCCATATTGGAAGTTGTTTATTGTAAAAGAAAGTATATCACTTTCCTTCAAAACATATGCATATCTGAATTAGTTTTTTACCCTTAAAATAACAGCTTAAACAATGTGTAAGCATGAAGGTTTCAAGAACACCCCCTTTGGGACAGATTTTGAACAATAGATCTTAGTCTCTCATACTGTTCAATATTACCAGAAATAGGTAAAGCTTTTTAGAGTCAAACTCTCTAGTAATATACCATTAGGTCCTCAGATGCTTTAAAAATAAGTTCTAATGTAAGTAGTAAGACAAAATGTGGTGAGGGGTAAGAGGGATGGGATATCAAACTGGGCAAAACATTAAAACCCAGAATTTCTGAGGTGTGAACAGATGCCAATTGTAAGGTTAATTGTTAGCACCTGTTATAGTTTGAACATATTTCCTCCCTATAACATTCAAGTGTTGCCAATTTGGTATGATGAAAAGGTGGGGCCCTTTAGGAGATAATTAGGGCACAAAGGCTCCTTCCTCGTGAATGGGATCAGGTGCCGTTATAGAAGGCCTGTTCCTCTCTAGCCCTTCTTCCTTCTGTGCTGGGAGGATGCACATTCCTCCCCTCTGGATGATGCAGCCTTACCAGATGCCAAACATTGATGCCTTGACCTTAGATTTTCAGCCCCTAACACTGGGAGAAACAGATTTTTGTTCTTTATAAATGACCCAGAAAGTGATAGTCTGTTATAGAAGAACAAAATGAACCAAGACAGCCTCTCTCTCTCTCTCTCTTCCTCCCTCTCTTTTTCCCTCTGTGTTGTTTTTTAATTTATTATGTTGTTTTTTAAACACAGCATCTTGTTCTGTCACTCAGGCTCAGGTGCATTTGTAAGGTCATAGCTCACTGACTCTCCAGCTTCCGAGATCTAGCAATCCCCTTCTTGCCTCCGCCTCCAGGTTGCTGGGTCTCAGGCCACCACATCTGGCTAGAGGTCTCTTAATACTATATGAATAGAAGTGGCAGGAGAGCATCCTCACCTTGTTCTTAATTTCAGAGGAAAAGGTTCAGTCTTCTACCACTGAGTATGAAGTTTGCTATGGGCTTTTCATAAATGACCTTTATTAAGGTGAGGGAGTTTCCTTCTATTCATACTGTGTTTTTATTTTTTGAGAGTTTTGGATTTTTTATCATGAAAGAGAATCTTGTCAAACACTTTTTTCTGCATCAATTGAGATGACTGTGGTTTTTGTCCTTCATTTTATTAAAATGACATAATTGATTTTCCTATGTATAACCATCCTTGCATTTCAAGAATAAATTACACTTGGTCATGGTATGTAATCTTCTAATGTGCTGTTGAACTTGGTATGCTGGTATTTTGATGAGAAATTTTATAGCGGTATTTATCAGAGACATTAGCCTGTAGTGTTCTTTTTGTGTAGTCTTTGCTGGACTTTGCTGTGGGGTAATGCTAACTCATAGAATGAAATTTGAAGTATTCTCTTCACTTATTTCTGGAAGTGTTTAAGAAGAATTGGGGTTAATTCTGCTGTGTTTGTAGAATTTTCCAGTGCAGCATTTGACTCCGAGCTTTTTTTTTTGGGGGGGGTGATCGTAGGTTTTTAGTCTCTTTATTCATTATTGGTCCTTTAGATTTTATATTTATTCATGATTCAGTCTTGGTAGTTGTTTGTTCTATGAATTCCTTAGCTTTCTGTACGTTATCCAAATTGTTGGCCTAATATCGTTCATACTACATGTATATAATTTGTTCATAGCATTCTTTTATCATTCTTCTTGTTTCTGTGGCTTCATACATGTTCCTCTTCATTTTTGATTTTAGTTATTTGATTTTTCTCTCTCTTCCTTTCAGTTTATCTAGCTAAGGGGCTTTGTTAATTTTGTTGGTTTTCTAAAAGAAAAAAACTTTTTTTCTGTTTTTTCCTATGGTTATCTATTTTTAATCTCTGTTACAATATTTATTATTCCCTTTCTTCTGCTAGCTTTGAGTTTAGTTATTTGTTACTGTTTATTGTAGTATTAAATTAGGTTGTCATTTTTCTTTTGTTAATGCATACATTCATAGACATAAACAAAATGGCAGCCCTAGTACTTTCCTAGACATTAGATCTCATCTTCCAGGCCAGTCTCGTTAGTAACCTGTCACTGGCCACACCTCTTCACCATAGATTCAAGTAGACACCATCTGCGCCAGTTATCAACGTATTGACTCTGATCTCCGAATTCTTTCTTTTTTACTTGCTCTGTGAAAATGAATTGGGTCCTTCAAATATTTTTCCTTTGTTGACACAATGCTAAACTTTGTCAACAGAAGATGTTGAAGAGGGAAAGGGTTTGACCCTCGATCCCTCTTTCCTTTCTCAGTTCTTGCGGTGCGTGTGTGTGGTTTCTCCAGCATCTGATTCCTAAAGTGCACTTCTCTCCTTGGGCACGTATGTAGCCATCTGCCTCGGGTGACACATTAGATTTCCAGCAAGTTCTGCTGATAGAACAATACAGCCACTTAGATGTTATTCGAGGAGTCTTGGCCAAGTCCTCTCTAATAATGTCTGGATGGAAGCCTTTGGGAGCAGGAGTATATGAACTCTTTCTTGGGTGCTGTATCTCAGACTTGGTGCTAACGGTTGATCTTTGCATTTGCTATTCCTGTATTCTTTAGACTTGTCTTTACTTCATATTAACCAACCTATCTGTGTGTTACAGATAATAATTCTTTATGTTAAACTTTACCTATTTAAATTAATGTATATATATTTTTTTCCTGAGTAGACTCAGAAAAATTCATCATCTAATACCTTCCCTTAAGGATTTTTGTTCTCTCAATTCCCACATTACTTTGTGCTATATGCTCATTTCAAGGCCTATGTCTCCCATAATACTATAGCTGGTTTATAATGAATGCTTAATAAATATATAGAGAACATATGAAAGACGTCAACAAAGCATTGCCCAACATTTATCTGTTATGCACAATTGAAAAACTTATCTCCCTATAATACATAAGAAATTCATAAATACATTTTTCTGCTCAAATATGAGCAAATGTTTCTCCCAAGTTTAAAAAAATTATACAAATTAGCCAATTTGTATGAAAAATAAGGTTGTATTCAAAATGTCAAATACAAAAGTATAGGGACTTGTTTCTTTCATTCTATCGGTGAGCTAGTCTTTCAATGTGTAGAAGCTAGGACTTTAAAAAAGCATCCAAATGGATAAAACGCCAAAATTTAATGTGCTTATTCAGCCTCTTACTTCCCATTGAAACAAACTTTTAATATTTAGATATTTCATAAAAATCATCTTTGTAGAAATTGTCATAGTTATGGTATATCTAACCTCACCTGAATAGCTTCTGACTCAGCTCTCTGGCAAAGGAAACTGGAAATAGTAATAGCGGGAGGAAATAAAATTTAATAAGAACATCTGCAGGAGGGTAATACTTAGAAATAGAAACACCATATTTTCCCTTAGTTCTTACGGTTTATTTTATCTTTTCACCATATATGGAAAAGTAAGAAATCTGCCATCCTTCTCAGGAGGAAGATAACAGAGAAGAACAAACACACGCAAAAAATTCAGTTTTAAAAATTTGTCTCAGGCATAAAATAATAAATTTTGGAAGATGGTATGATTATTCAGAATCAATGTTCCTCATTAATGTGAGTTCAACCTGCAAAACCGGATAAAGCTTTCCTGTACTCAAGGAAAGAAGAAAAAGAGTTATAGAGTTATAATAATATATAACTGTAGTTACATGGTAGATTATGAGTTATAATAATTTAATAATCATTATTAATTCTCCATGTCAGTGATTGTAAGGAGAACGATGGTGTTGAAGTGTTGTAGATGGTTATTCAATGCAGAGTATAATCTAAGTCCATCCAGAATGGCTGTAACCAATTTTGACATCATGTTATGGATAAATAAGCACTGAAAAATAAGCCAAAGAACCATAGTATATCTGATCCTTAACTTTTGTAAACCATGTTTTATGGATAACTTTTCATTTTTCCCCAAAAGCTGAGCTATTTAATATTTTGAATACGTCGTTGTTAATTTTGAGTTGGCAGAGGTAACTTAACCAACTTACCTTTCAATAGAATTATTAAAATGTAAAAAAAATCGTAACTTATAATTATTTTGAGCAGAAGCTTTAACTCAATTATTATTAAATTATTATTATAACTCATGATCTACTGAGTTCTTGGTTAAGAGTCCTTACCATGTCCTCCCCCAATTATGAGTCATTAGAAATGCCACAAAACTCATAATGTGAGGTTAGCTAATCAGAATAAAGATGACAGAAAATTTTTAACATAAAATGAGTTAGTGATAATCAATTTCAACCCCAACTCAAAAGCACAATCTCTAATAATTCTTTAATTGGCTGGATGCAGTGACTCATGCCTGTAAACCCAGAAGTTGGGGAGGCTGAGATGGGAAGATCACTTGAGTCCAGGAATTCAAAATTAGCCTCAGCAATATAGTGAGATCCAGTCTCTATAAAAAACAAGACAAATTAGTTGGGTGTGGTGGTATACACCTTCAGGCCAGGTACCCAGGAGGCTGAAGCAGGGGGATCCCTTGAGCTCAGGAATTCAAGACTGTAATAAGCTAAGATCACATCATGGCATTCATCCTGAATGACAGAGTGGGACCCTATCTCAAGAGAAAAAAAAATGTTTTTAATTTATTAAGGTATGCTCTTTCTAATCATGGCTCAGGGATATAAGATTGAGGGCAAGAATCTCCCACTGAAACCTGAAATGCCAAGTATCTTGTAGGTAAGTCTGGATAAAGAAGCATCTCTCTGTCTTCCTCTAGATAGATTATGTGTGTGTGTATTTTGTGTGTGTGTGTGTGTGTGTGTGTGAAAAGAAAAGAAAGAAAAGTGCATGCTACCATTGGCCTACAGAGTTTAAGAATACTCAAAAAACTCCACAGGGAATTAAAATGCTTGTGACTGTTCAAGACCAAAAATATAAAAAAGTAACTCTTAACTCAGACCCCATTTCCATAAGCATGGCACTGTTCTCCCAATAAGTGTACATTTCAATAAAGAAAGTGTAAATGGCAGGCCACCCGGGAGGAGGGGCCGGGCCATAGAGACTGGCAGACTGAAGAATAAGTACTGCTGAGCATTACTGGGGACTTACCTAGGCACATCTCCCAGAATATTTTAAAATATCTGAGGGACAGTGACTGTGTATTGCACGCCCCATATGCTTCCCTTTTCTTAATGGAAGCATTTATTGTGATTGTTTTGTCTTTGTCTCACTTCTGTGAGGGTCTGTTTATTTGGGAAGGGGAGGAAATAATCATTCTATTTCATAAACCTTACATTAAATGGAACTGTATTGAACTAGATATACAAACCATTACAAAATCCTTAACTATAAGCCTTTTGTAAATCTTTCCAGAGATATGTTGTAAATATGTTCTGTGCTTTGAAGAGAAGGAAATAAAAATTTATAACCAAAGGTCAGTCTTATTATAAATTGTATTTTATTTCTCATTATTTGCTGCCCCACTTGTAATAAAATTATACATTTCTACACACTGGGATGTGACTTACGCTGCCGTTCTGTGAGGGAATTCACCTCTTCCCTTGGGTGTGAGATCCAGTCATGTGACACGGTTTGACCGGTGAAATAATAAAAGAAGTATCATAATTTATTCTGAGCAGAAGCTTTAAGATCTACCTTATGATCCTTCTAGCTATCTTTCATTTTACTCTGTGCCCCCTAAAAAGCATGTTACAAATAAGGGCTTTTCTTTCAACCAGATTCCAGAATACAAAAGAACCCAGTCCAAAGTTAGCTAATGAAGTAAAATTAATATCATGTCTAGTCCAGAGTTTTAAAAAAATTAGAGACTCTATAGCCCTAGCTACTAATAAACTAGCACATACAATTATTTAAATTGTATCCAATGATAATATAGCACCTTTGTTATATCATGATATAAGAGATATATGTTTACTCTTCATGTCTGGTTTCTGGTACACAGCACCTAAAATTCTTGTGATTTCCTGTGTTATAGGGCGAGAGGCTTGTTTTATGCTTCTTTCAACGGAATACTTGAGTTTATATTACTAAGTTGACCCTTGGTAGATCCATAGACAGCTTTTGAATAGGATATTTCCTAAAGGAAACAGGCATGTGATATAAGGTCAGAACTTGGAATCCCACACTGACCTGGATCAGAATTGAGTAAATAACTGTTTGAAAAAAAACGTTTTTTTCGAACACTCACACAGTCAATACAGTACAGAGCACTTTTCCCACCAGCAGATGTGTGGCAATGGGGTTTCCCACATTCTAAGCAGGTTTCCAAGGGACTCCAACTCAGTGTCCTACAATTTAATTTTGACATCATCTACTTGGAGTTAACATCAGACCCCACAGGTTAAGGACTCAGTCCTACAAGCCTGCCTCCAGTGCAGATGCCAATCATAAGACTCAGTTTGTTTTACCTGTGCTTCTGACAGATCAGCTATAAATCAAGGGGTCTGAGGACTTCCTATTCAAGTTCACTTACCTTGCTGGAGAAATTAGGGATATACTCTATTCACTACCAAGCAGCCAGATGAAGAGAAGCATAAGGCAAGATATTGAATGTGTGCAAGGGTGAGAAGCTTTCATAACCTCTTGAGTGCACCACCCTGTAGTCACCAACACATATTCAGCAACCCAGAAAACCTCCAAACTTTGCCATTATGGATTTTTGTGGAAGCTTCATAATGCAGGCGTGATTGTTTAAATCATTGGCCATTGGTGATCAGCTCAGCCTTCAGCCCCTTCCCCCTCTCTGGAGATGGTAGGGGTATGAAAGTTTTAATCCTGTAATAACAGGGTTGATTTCCCTGACAACCAACCTCTTCCCATCCTAAAGCTATTCAGGTACCCTTTGGGCATTAGTCATTGTATTAGTGTACAAAAAGACACATCATTTTGGAGATTCTAAGTGTTTTAGGAGTCGTATAATGAATATTTAGGATCCAATAATGGATCACATGTCAAGTGATTGTAGAAGCTGTGTGCCAGAAATCAGGGATGAAGTCCAAATAAGTATTTCTTATTTTAAATCTAAATGTCACAATCACTAATAGCCAATAATTTGTTTAACATCCCTATGTGATGACATCTCCATCAAAACCACTAAACTACATGGTTTGGAGAGCTTCTGGGTTGGTAAATACACCATGTGCTGGGAAGCAGAGCACCCCGATTTCTAGAGACAGAGCTCCCATGCTCAAGACCCTCTCAGATCTTACCCTTGTTCATTTTTATTTTTTATGACATCCTTTACAATTAACTGTAAAAATAGTAAGCAAACTGCTTTTTCTGGGTTATGTGAGCTATTACAGCAAATTATTCAACCCATAGAAGTGTTCAGGGGAATGCCCAATTTACAGACAGCTGGTCAGAAGTACAGCAGCATAGGAATTGTAACTGGTGTGGGAATTAGGGGAAATCTTACAGCATTGACCTTTTAATTAACCTGCACGGTCTGAAGCTAACCTGGGTAGTTAGTATCTGAATTGAATTAAATTATTGGACACCCAACTGGTATTTGGAGAGATAGAGAATTAGTTGCTGGTGTGAAAACAAATAAGCCAACACAGTTTGTGTCAGAAGCGTTATGAGTAAAAATAGTTTTATAACATTTTATCCCTAATATCTATCTTACTCAACAAATCTTTACTGAATCTTTACTGTTTAATATATTTTCAGATTATAAACTTCTGTAGGGAACCACCAATGTTCATTAATATTACTTATATTTTCCTAACACACAACAGGGTATCTGGATCAGCCCATGTTTGCTAAGGCTTCTCCGAGTTGCTTGAGAATTTAGGACAAAGCTAAGACATTGAGTCCACACTCTTTGAGCTAATGATCTCCTGTTTAACATTCACAGAAGAGTAAAGTATCAGAATAGAACTAATTTTCTAAAAGGACTGAGGAAAAGTAATCAAGCATAGTATTCTAGGAGGCAACAATAACAATTTTAAAGTAAATTGCAAATTGTTAAGATGAGTTCTAAGTAAGAAAAGTCAATAGACATTGGTAACATGCTGAGATACTGTATAAATGACTTTGAGTCAATGCGGATTTTCTGAATAAAGCCTACTGATTTAGGTCAATGTTGAGAAATACTGAAAAAGAACAATAACAATGACAATCCTTAAAAATCTTTATTCTTCTGCTGTATGACAGTGATCATCTCAGTTTCCTATTTGTGGCAAAAAGAAAGAAAAAAGGAGCTCAAAGATTAGCACTTGAATTTTCATTACCCATTTCTCAATCTAGACACATAGGAAATGTGTCTTTTTAAGTCATTGTTAAAACTGACCATATTTTATAAAACTGTACATTTGTATAGTTTCTTCATATGCAAGATTTTAATTTTCCAAAATTGATAACTTAGTAAGACTTTGTCATTCTCTAACATGTTAAAACATTTATTTTTTACCTTACTTCCTATTAGTAGACCATAAGCCCTGCCTGGCCAAGGACTGTCTTTTTTTTATTATCATTTTTTAATAAGTCAAGATATAGCACTAGGCCTACCATAGAAAAGATGCTTACATATCACAAATACTGGATGGTTGAATCAATGAATTTACGACTAGAGCTTTATCATATTCTATCTATTCTCCTAGTAGTAACATACACATGCATGCTATATGTAAATATTGAAGTACCTCATCATTGTTTCTTTATGTAAGTTTTGATGCATTAAACTCTATTGTAGTGAGTGAATGTTGAAGTATTGGCTTATCTATTTTTTTTTCCTGAATAAACTTAAATAGTTACATTAAGACTACTCTTTGAATAGTGAAATTGCAACCAGGGTTTGTGTGGCAGCACAAAAGTGTGTTTCAATACCCTATTTATTGTTTATTTCCAGGCCAAAACATTTTATTGTTTCCAAGGAAAAGAAAATCACTTGTAGAGGTTGGAAATGTTTAACAAAAAAAAATAAACATGGTATCTTGCTATCTCTTCCATCAAGTTCCACAGAGGCCCAGTTGTTTACAGAGCATTCTTTAGCAAGAAACAGAACAACTGTTATGCTAGGCATCTGAGATGTCAGAAGCGGCAGGCCAGAACTAGAAATCACTCCTATGAAGCTGTGTAGTACCATGCCTGCTACCACTAATTAGAACACCGATTCTCTTCTTGAGCTGATATGCTGTATTTACATTTCTCTTTGATTGGATCTGTTACATACTACTTTTCTAATCTATTACAACTTTGAAATAACTTTGATAAAGAATATATAATAGGTTGGTCCCTGTAGCTCAAGGAGTAGGGCACCAGCCCCATTTACTGGAGGTGGCAGGTTCAAACCCCGCCCTGGCCAAAAACTGCAAAAAAAAAAAAAAAAAAGGAATATATAATAATGGAAAAGCCCCCAGAATTGGGAATAAAGACTTGGAGAAAGAAGGAATAGCAATTAACCATTTGTTCAATAATGGATCATGTGCCACGTAATTTTACAAATATAATCTATTCAATTTAACCCTTTCAGTAGCCTAGAGATAAATGTAGTTGTAGTCCATAGGAAAGATAGGAAATAGGTTAAGAAAGGTAGCAGAAATTGATGGATGTGAGACAGCTATATTTTGTAGCTCTGTGGGGATACATGCAGATCTGTTATGCCAGCTTCCAAACTCTACATGCTTTTGCTACTGAAGAATTACATGAGGTTTAGGGAGCTATATGCCCAAAGTCTATGCTTTGGTTCCCTCTTCTATTGTATTTGGATAATACCTTTGATCTAGGTGTTTTTAAGAGTTGTTTTGATGATAAAGTGAAATAAAGCTCTGAATGCGTTTTTATCAAGGAGAAGCACTGCATGACATATGTTGCTTATAACTCAGAGTTGATTTACACTATGACAGCGAGGAAGGGCCACAGCATTAGTACTCTTGGCTTCTCTCGGCCTTCTTATACACGTATTTAGCACACGTAAAGCCACATATTTAAACTTTGCTACCACTAACGATGCAGCTAAATATGATTTTTATATGCCTAGATCCTTTTACTCTCTCAGTTGGTCCAGAACTTGAAAGGGAGGGATTTATTCTTTATTCTTTATCTAAAATTCATTATTGCCAACCCTGTTGACTCATCCTTCACTTTCGACCACCAATTAGTAGATTATAAACCCCTTGAAAGTCTCATATTTTGGACAATTGACATCTATTTTAAGGAAGTTATTTAGTAACTTAAAATCTGAGTCTTACAAAAAAGTTAGACCCTTGCATTAGAAAACATGAAAGAAAATGTTTGCCAACATCTTTTATACAATTACACATTTGTATTGTTTCTTCAGGCACTAAAATTTAACATTTGATAGCAATAAAATATATTTACAACCTTTGGAAACAGATGAAAAAATAAGCATATAGTTATTTAAGTATCATTTATTATTCTCTTCAACAATATATTTTTCTAATGAGTTTGAGCTTTTATGAAGCTTAATGTGATAGTTAAATTAACTATACTACAACCCAAAAAGCAGAGGGTGAGTGGGCACCACCTTACATACAGTAAATCTTAAGGAATGCCTGTCATGTAAACATATATCCAGATTCATAAATACATTTAAAAATTCTTATTAATCATAAAATAACAAGAAATACATTTTTCTGCTATACATTCCTGTTACTAAGACAATTTTTAACAATTTACCTGGAGAAATATTTCCCCTTTAGAATATTCATATTTCTTTTTATTAATTTGAAGTAACAAAATGTCCTAATTGTTCTTATATTCTTAAACAGCCAACATGTTCTTAGAGGTTCAAGTTGATATAATTGGGCTATGTATATCCTTTTTGGTACCTGTCCTGAGGTGGATAGCATGAATATAATAAATACCATGTCCCTGACAAATGTTCATAATCCCTTTTAAATTTCCTGTGACATTAAAAATCTTTAATGAAAAGTGAACTTGAAGATCCAGTTTAGGTGATATGTAAATGCCATTCAGAGAATTTTAAATCTTTAGACTTGTAAGGTACTATAAAGATCATTAAACTTGCTAATGTGTCAAAATTTTATCATTTGCATCCTCCCTCTGGGGTTTTTCCTCCTTATCTTTTTTTGTATCATTTAAACTATATATGCCTAATATTTTTCAGAGAATTGTTTTATCACAAAATAAATAAATAAAAATCTATATACATATTTTAAAGCAATCTTATTATCGATGTTTTAATAGAATACTAATTCATTTTAACATACATTAATATTAAAATAAATTATAATTTATACATGTCTAAAATAAATCATAATTAATATAAATCTCATATATGCTATGATACAGAAGGAGTCAACAAATGTACAAATTTTAAGAAAGGAAAAAACTATATTAAAATTGTAATGCTACCATAAATGCATCAAGTTATGATTTAATAAAAAATAAAAAATAATTTAAAAAATTATCTGAACCACAATATTTCTAAACTCATATTATAAAGAGATACTTTAATCAATTTTACCCTATAATTGTAATATTAAAAAAAATTATAATGCTCAAGTCATGTTTGACTTCTGCAATTTCAAGAGGAGCTCAATTGTGACCTGTATTCATCTTTTGTTATCAAATATATTATTACAATTTTAATACAGGTTATCCCTTTCTTAAAAAGCGTATACACTTTTTTGGCTATCTCTGTATATAAAACACAGACCCTCTTTTGTGGCAGCCTAATATATAATGTAAAAAAATAATTTTCTTGGGCAGCACTTGTAGCTCAGTGGGTAGGGCACCAGCCACATACACTGAGCCTGGCAGGTTCAAATCCAGCCTGGGCCAGCTACAATCAACAATGACAACTGCAAAAACAACAAAAAAATAGGCATTGTGGCAGGCACCTGTAGTCCCAGCTACTTGGGAGGCTGAGGCAGGAGAATCACTTAAGCCCAGGAGTTAGAGGTTGCTGTGAGCTGTGACTCCATAGCATTCTACTGAGGGCAACATGGTGAGACTCCTTCTCAAAAAAAAAAAAAAAAGAAAGAAAGAAAGAAAAAAGAAAAAAAATCTTCATAAAATCTACCAATTGTATTTATCTCACTGTCCTCATAATAGGATAACTTTAAGGACAAATAAGAAATACAGATATCTGTATCCTGTAGTATTGGCTCATCGAACATAGTTCTACACATTAAGGTTATAAGAAAATACTAAATATTTATTCTAAGTAATGTATATATCTCTTAAAATATATTTAAATGGAGATTTACAAATTATCAGATTATTTTAAAACAAATAAATTACTTCATGAATTAGCCATGAAAAGATATACTCAACAAGAAAAGTGAGTACGTAAGATTGCTCTCCTGGCACAGAATCATAAAGATTGAACTGAGCAATGATAAACGTGTACTTGTTGTTACAAGTTTGGCATGAGTGGCTAACAAGTAGATACCCTGCTTAGTTCGAAAGCCTTCTTGATAACTTGCATCTTTATGCTAAAAAAAATAAAATAAAATAAGATAGGGGCTGGGTGCAGTAGCTCATGCCGATAATCCTAAGCACTCTTGGAGGCCAAGTGGGAGGATTGCCTGAGCTCCCGAGTTCAAGACCAGCCTGAGCTACAGTGAGACCCCCATCTCTAAAAATAGATGGGTATTATAATGGGTGCCTGTAATCCCAGCTACATGGGAGACTGAGGAAAGAGGGACATTTTAGGCCAAGAGTTTGAAGTTTTTATGAGCCATGACACCACGGTACTCTACCAAGGGTAACAAAGTGAGACTCTGTCTCAAAAAAAAGACAGTTTTTTGTACTCAAATGACTATTCTCATAAACAAAGCCATTCTATTTCTCAGAGATCTTTTCTTCCTTAATGCAAAATATGCAGTTTTAAACACATAGAATAATGACTCCCTGCCTATACGGCTCACTCCAGATGGATAACCTTCCAGCACCTTCACACTGTAACATTTTCTTCCTAAACTTACAATGAAGATGGCTACTGAAGAGCTACCGAACAAGCTTGAGATAAGATGAGAGTCTCAGATAAGAGAATCTACAGTTTCTTATCTTTATACTTAGAACTTGACAGCCCTCTCTCAGAACACCCACCAGCATGTTCACTATACTTCAAAATCCTCATCCTCTAAGCCCCTTAAATACGTGCCTACATAAACCCAGTAAGTCAAATATGGATATAAATATAAAGTTTCCTAAGTTTCATAAAAAGATCAATTTTCTTGGAATCTTCACTCAAAGAATCAGAGCAATAGACTTAAAATTACCTAATGTCAGTGACAGACACTGAGTGAAGGATGCATTTCTCTGCACTTACTTATTACGAGAGTTTCATTCTGATCCACAGTTTTATTCTTATTTACATACACACACAGACACACACACTACCATACAGCATAACGGCAATGAATGCCAGTGTGTGAGCGACACAATTGTCATAGTTGCTTAGCAACTACTGACAAGTAGTGTATATTGAGAGTCAGGGGGTACAAGGCAATAAATGAAAGACTTATCAACTGTATTGATATCGGGTGGAAGAAAACTTCCTTCAAAACAAAAAGGGCCTCCTTTGGGTTATAAAAGAGAAACAGAAATGTAAGTTTAGTTGCCTATTTTAAAAAATTAAGTTCAATCAACAGTTGTATTGTGCTAGAACAGTATGTCATTTCATGATAATGTAGCTGAATGTTAGTTAAAAGAAGACCTAGCTGTACCTAACAAATCTGTTCTTGAGAATATATTTTCATTGTGGTAAGGTGAATTGCTGATAAAGCTTTGGAACACATTTCTTTCTCCCCTCTTATTCCCAGACTGAAGAAAATCTTGCTATTTTTAAAATTTTAGCATGCATTTTTTTTATGTTGGTCCAAAATATAAACTGCTTTGATGTTTTGAAGCATTGTATTCCTCTCTTTACAATGTCTATCATACAGTTGGTTAATATATTTAAATCATAAACTTAAAAAAAATGATTTAAAGGAGCATTGCTTGGGTCATTGATCTTTTTCTTTTCTTTCTTTTTTCTTTCTTTCTTTCTTTCTTTTTTTCTTTCTTTCTTTCTTCTTTTTTTTTTTTTTTTTTGAAACAGTCTCACTCTATTGCCCTGGGTACACTGCCATGGAGTCGCAGCTTATAGCAACCTCAGACTCTTGGGAAGAAAAAGTGTCCAATGTACTTAGCCCTACTATGAAGCTAATTTATAGTTTTCATATGAAGGTTAAAACCCAATTATAGCATAAGAATATGGGGAAAAGGGCAAGGGAGGGGATTGGTGGGGGGAGGATGGGTGAAGGGAGGGTAAATGGTGGGGCTACACCTATGGTACATCTTAGATGGGTTCAGGCAAAACTTACTAAATGTAGAATACAAATGTCTTCATACAATGACTAGGAAAATGACATGATGGCTATTTCAAACAGTTTGATGAAGATGTTTCAGATTGTATATGAAACTAGCACATTGTACCCCTTGATTTCACTAATGTACTCAGCTATGATTCAACAATAAAAAAAAAGAAGAAGAAGAAGAAGAAATAAAGTAGATTGGATTAACACATGGTCTCATGTCTCTCAGGAATTTTCCTTCATAGCCCTGTGAAGTGATTCAACAATTAATTGCTATTTCCAAGTCTACATGTGATATCCAAAAGGGAGGCTGTCTATGACCTTCACAATTTTATGGCCTGTACTTAGCATAGTCCCTCACATGTAACATATTGAATTCTCACTGAATGAATAGAGAGAAAAAGACAGATTGATTTTGGCGACAACTTTGTCAAAACCTTGGGAACTTATCATTCTCAAATGCCTAATCAGTAATAACTCCATGCATAAAACCTTACAAATCCTGTTTCTCCTTAGAGAGAGAAATTCACATTCCCATTTTATAGGAGAGAAAACTGAGATTCAGTGAGGCAAACTGGCTTTCCTCAAACCATTGTCAGACGCTGTACCATCTATGAAGACACGTATACCAGAGTACAAACCACCAATGTTTACATCAAGAACAGGAATAAGCTGCTAAGAGCATTTTGTCATTGGAAAAATATTTTTCCAGAACCATTAGGATATTGCTATGCTGACTATATGAAAAAATGGTGTTTATATCCGTTAAAGGTGCTATTAATGGCACTCTTTTGTCTCACATTTCCAGGAATACTAGTTTATGGTCCCTTATAGTGAAAGTAACTAAAGAGATATAATTGAGGGGGCTGAGTCAAGGTGCCCAGCACTGGCCTTCATTCACAAAAAAAAGACCAAGACAATAACTAGGTAACTATTCATCAAACAGGGTAACCACATGTCTGATTTACCTACCTAGAAGGTCTTGTTTTACATGGTTTTCCTAACATAGTTCTTAGTAATTATGCTTTTACTCTAAAAACCATTCCACTTAAGTGATAGATTGTATAATCACCCAACATAATGCTCTTTTATCCTTTATCAACATCCTGGACTTATCTGGTACTCACAAAATACCTTGCCAAATCAGTGGGGCTACACCTACAGTGCATCTTAGAAGGGTACAGGTGGAACTTAGTAAATGCAGTATACAAATGTCTTCATACAAGAACTAAGAAAATGCCATGAAGGCTATGTTAAACATTCTGATGAAAACATCTCAAATCATAT